>CAUYSK010109548.1:0-33542 GCA_963575035.1 Avahi laniger
TTTTTTTTTTGAGACAGAGTCTCACTGTGTTGCCCGGGCTAGAGTGCCGTGGCGTCAGCCTAGCTCACAGCAACCTCAAACTCCTGGGCTCAAGCGATCCTCCTGCCTCAGCCTCCCGAGTAGCTGGGACTATAGGCATGCACCACCATGCCCGGCTAATTTTTTTTTCTCTGTATTTTTAGTTTTCCAATTAATTTCTTTCTAATTTTAGTAGAGATGGGGTCTCGCTCTTGCTCAGGCTGGTTTCGAACTCCTGAGCTCAAACAATCTGCCCGCCTTGACCTCCCAGAGAGCTAGGATTACAGGTGTGAGCCACCACGCCCAGCCAGTTTTGAATTTTAATAAAGTCTAATTTATCAATTTTTTCCTTTCAAGGGTTGCACTTTGATGTTATATCTAAAAACTAATTGCCAAACTCAAAGTCACATAGATTTTCTCCTATATTATCTTCTAGAAGTTTTATAGTATTGCACTTTATGTTTAGGTCTATGACCCACTTTGAATTAATTTTTGTGAAAGGTGTAAGGTCTGTGTCTAGAGTCATTTTTTTGCATATGAATATCCAGTTGCTCCAGCACAATTTGTTGAAACACTATACTTTCTCTGCTGAATTGTCTTTGCTCCTTTGTCAAAGATCAGTTAACTATATTTGTGTCGGTCTGTTTTCTGAGATCTTTTATTCTGTTCCCTTGATCTATTTGTCTATTCTTTCACCAATAGCACACTGATTCAATTACTGTAGCTTTTATGGTAAGTCTTGAAGTTGGGTAGTGTCAGTCTTTTCAACTTCATTCTTCTCCATTTTCCTTCTCTAGTATTGTGTTGGCTATTCTGCAATTTTTGCCTCTCCATATAAACTTTAGAATCAGTTTGTTGATATCTAGAAAATAGCTTGCTGAAATTTTGATCAGACTTGCATTGAATCTATAGACCCAGTTGGGAAGAACTGACATCTTAACAATATTAATCCTTCCAATGCATAAACACAGAATATCTCTCCATTTATTCAGATCTTCTTTGATTTCTCTCATCTGAGTTTTATAGTTTTTCTGCATGTAGATCCTGTACATTTTGTTAAATTTATATCTAATTATTTTTCTGTTTTTGTTGCTATCATATATAGTATTGTGTATTTAATTTCAAATTCTAATTGCTCACTTTTGGTATATAGGAAAGCAACTGAATTTTGTATATATTAGTTTCAGGAGGGTGTGTGTGTGTATGTGTGTGTGTGTGTGTGTGTGTGTCAATTCTTTGGGACTTTCTACATAGACTATAATGTCATCTGTGAACAAAGAGATTTTTATTTTTTTCTTCCCAATTTGTATACTTTATTTCCTCTTCTCACATTGCACTAAGATTTCCAGTACAATGTTGACTAGGAGGGATGAGAGGATATATCTTTGTCTTGTTCCTGATCTTAAGGAGAAAGCATCCAGTTTCTCACCATTAAGTATGAAGTTAGCTGTAGGTTTTTTATTGATGCTCTTTATTAAGTTGCAGAAGTTCCTCTCTATTCCTGGTGTGCTGAGAGTTTTTATTTTTATCATGAATGACTTTTGAATTTTGTGAAATGCTTTTTCTGCATCAGTTGATATGATCATATGATTTTTCTTCTTTAGCTTGATGATGCGGTGGTTTGCATTAATTGAATTTTGAATGCTGAGCCAGTCTTGCATGCCTGGAATAAATCCCACTTGGTCGTGTGTATAATTGTTTTTATACATTGTTGGATTTAATTTACTAAAATTCTGTGGAGGATTTTTACATCTATGTTCATGAGAGATATTGGTCTCTAGTTTTATTTCCTTGTCATGTCTTTATCTGATCTTGCTTTTAGGGTAATACTGCCCTCAGTATGAGTTAGAAAATATTCTGTTCATTTCATGAAAGAGATTATAGAGGATTGGTATCTCTTCTTTAAATTGACTGGTGAAACCATCTGGGCCTGGTACTTTCATTTTTGTAATGTTATTAATTATTAATTCAATCTCTTTATTAGTTACAGGCTTATTCAGATGATCTGTTTCTCCTTGTGTGAGTTTAGTAGTTTGTGTCTTTCAAGGAATTGGTCCATTTCATGTAAGTTATCAAGTTGTGGGCATAGACCTGTTCATATTATTTCTTCATTATCTTTTTAATGTCCATGGATCAGTAGTGATGACCTCTCTTTTATTTCTCATATTGGAAATTTGGGTCTTCTTTCTATTCGTGGTCAGCCTACCTAAAGGTTTGTTGATCTTATTTACCTTTCCAAACAAACCAGATTTTGGTTTTGTTGACTTTCTGTATTGTTTTTCTCTCTTCAGTTTCATTGATTTCTGCTCTAATTTTATTATTTCTTTTTTTCTGCTTGATGTAAGCTTAAATTGCTCTACTTTCTCTAGTTTCATAGGTTGAAGCTTAGATTATTAATTATAAATTTTTTCTTTTTTAATATAGGCACTTAATGATATAAATTTCCCTCTGAATTTCCCTGCATCCTATACACTAATAAGTTATATTTTCATTTTCATTTAACTCAAAATGTTTTAACATTTCTTTTGAGACTGCTTCTTTAACTCATGTGTTATTTAGAAATGTGTTGTTTAATCTACAGCCATACCACCCTGAATGCGCCCGATCTCATCTAATCTCAGAAGCTAAGAAGGGTTGGCCTGGTTAGTACTTGGATGGGAGAAATGTGTTGTTTGATCTCCAAATCAGATTTTCCAGCTATCTTTCTGTTAGAGATTTTTAGTTTAATTCCACTGTGTACTAAGAATATACTTTGTATGATTTCTATTTTTAAAAAATTGTTCAGGTGTTTTTTGTGACCCATATGTGATCTATATTGGTGAATGTTCCATGTGAGCTTGAGAAGAATATGTATTCTGCTGTTGTTGGATGAAGTAGTCTATAAATGTCAATTAGATCCAGTTGATTGATGGTGCTGTTCACTTCCACTTATATTCTTACTGATTTTCTGCCTACTTGATCTATCAATTACTGAAAGAAGTCTGTTGAAGCCTGCAACTATAATAGTGGATTTGTCTGTTTTTCCATGTAGTTTGATCTCTTTTTGTCTCATATATTTTGACACTCTATTGTTAGACATACATGCGTTAAAGATAGTGATGTCTTCTTGGAGAATTAAGCTGTTTTGTCATCAACACAGTGCTCCTCTTTATCCTTGATAATTTTCCTTGTTTTGAAGTTCTTTGTCTGAAATTAACATAGGCATTCCAGCTTTCTTTAGTTAGTGTTACTGTGGTATATCTTTCGCTATCCTTTTAATTTTTTTCAAGTTAGCTATCATGGTTTTACTTTTTTGCATTTTTAAATGTGGTAATATACATACATAACATAAAATTTACCATTTTAATCATTTTAAACTTTACAACTCAGTAGCATTAAGCACATTCACAGTGTTGAGCAACCGTCACCACTATCCATTTCCAGAACATTTTTATCATCCCCAAACATAAATTCTGTGCCTGTTAAACAGTAACTCCCCATTCCTCCTTCTTCCTGGCTCCTGGTAGCTGCTCCTCTATTTTTCTCTATGAATTTGCCTATTCTAAGTATCTCATAAAAATGGAATCCTACAATATATGTCCTTTTTGTGTGTGGCTTGCTTCACTTAACATAATGTTTTTAAGGTTCATTCATGTTGTAACATGTATCAGAATTTCATTCCTTTTTATGGCTGAATAATATTTCATTGTATGTATTTACCACATTTTGTTTATCCATTCATGTGCTGATGGACACTTGGTTTTTGCACATTTTGGCTATTATGAATAACCTTGCTATGAACATTGGTATACAAGTATCTGTTTGAATCTTTGGTTTCAATTCTTTTGGGTATACTCAGGAGTGAAATTGCTGGGTCATATGGTAATTCTATGTTTAAGAATCATCAAACTATTTTCCACAGTGGCTGCACCATTTTATATTCCCATTAGTAATGCATGAGGGTTCCAATTATCCACATTCTTAGTAACACTTGTTATTTCCCATTTTAAAAATAATGGCCATCCTAATGGATGTGAAGTGGTCTCTCATTGTGACTTTGATTCGCATTTCTCTAATGATTGGTGAAGCTGGGCATCTTTTCATGTGCTT
Source organism: Avahi laniger (assembly GCA_963575035.1). Taxonomy (NCBI): domain Eukaryota; kingdom Metazoa; phylum Chordata; class Mammalia; order Primates; family Indriidae; genus Avahi; species Avahi laniger. Next base: position 4,108 of record CAUYSK010109548.1, read on the forward strand.
GTTGGCCACTTGTATATCTTCTTTGACGAAATGTTTATTCAAGTCTTTTGCCCACTTCAAATTGAGTTGTTTATTTCTTTCATTGTTAAGTTGTAGAAGTTCTTTATATACTCTGGATATTAATCCCTTAGAAGATACATGATTTACAAATATTTTGTCTCATTCTATGAGTTATCTTTTCACTCTGTTGTTAGTGTCCTTCGATGAACAAAAGTTTTTTAATTTGATGAAATCTATTTATTTTTGCTTTTGTTTAATGTGCTTTTGGTGTCATATCCAAAAATATTATTGCCATATCTGATGACTTGAAGATTTTCCCCTATATCTTCTTCTAAGAATTTTGTAGTATTAGATCTTATGTTTAGGTCTTTGATGATGCAGTGGATTGCATTAATTGATTTTTGAATACTAAGCCAGTCTTGCATGCCTGGAATAAATCCCACTTGGTCATGTGTATAATTGTTTTTATACATTGTTAGATTCAATTTGCTAAAATTTTGTGGAGGATTTTTACATCTATATTCATGAGAGATATTGGTCTCTAGTTTTATTTCCTTGTCATGACTTTATCTTATCTTGCTTTTAGGGTAATACTGGCCTATATACTGAATTAATTTTTGTATATGGTGCTAAGTAAGGATCCAACTTCATTCTTTTGAATGTAGATATCCAGTTTTCCCAACACCACTTGTTGAGAAGACTGTCCTCTTTTCATTGAGTAGTCTTGGTACCCTAATCAAAAATAAAACATTGACCATGTATGTGAAGCTTTATTTTGGGGCTCTCTATTCCATTCCGTTTATCTATATGTCTATCCTTATGCCAGTACCATACTGCTTTGATTATTGTAGATTCATAGTACATTTTGAGATCAAGAAGTGTGAGTCCTCCAACTTTGTTCTTCTTTTTCAAGAGTGTTTTGGCTATTTGGGGTCCCTTGAGATTCCATATGAATTTTAGGATGAGTTTTTCTATTTCTGAAAAAAAAAAAGCCCTGTTGGAATTTTGACAGAGATTGCATTGAATCTGTAGATATCTTTGGGTATTATTGTCATCTTAACAATCTTAAGTCTTCTAATCCATGAACACAGGATATCGTTCCATTTACTTATGTTTTTTTCTTTTTCCATTTCCTTCAGCACTGTTTTGTGGTTTTTACTGTATAAGTCTTTTTCCTTCTTGGTTAAATTTATTAACTATTTTATTCTTTTTGATGCTATTATAAGTGGAATTGTCTCTCATTTTACTTTTTGGATTGTTCATTGCTAATGTACAAAATGAAATTGATTTTTGTGTATTGATTTTGTATCCTACAACTTTGCTGAATTCATTTATTAGCTATGCTCTTTAGTGTTTTCTACATATATTAGTTATCTTTGAACAGACATAATTTTACTCTTTCCTTGCCAATTTGGATGTCTTTCATTTCTTTCTTCTTTTTTTTGCCTAATTGCTCTGGCTGGAACTTCCAATATTATGTTGAATTGAAGTTGTGAAAGAGGGCATCCTTGCCTTGTTCCTGATCTTAGAGGAAAAGCTTTCAGTCTTTCACCATGGAGTATGATGTTAGCTGTGGGTTTTTCATATATGGCCTTTATCATGTTGAGGAAGATGAGATAGAGGTTGGCAGAGGAAACTAATATTTATTGCACACATATTATATATCAGATGCTCTTTTAGGTATGTTAATGTATCATTAAGTCATTCAACAAATATTTTTTAGTGTCTGCTAAGTGCTAGACACTGCAGCTACAATGGGGAGAAAAAGATTCATGATCTCTCTACCGTGGAGGATACAGTCAACAGAGTGAGACAGATACTACATGTATGCAAATAAATAAATGAGGGCTGTAAAGGAAAGAAACAGGGTATTTAGGGATACCAGAGACAGAAAGAGTGATTCGGGGAGTCCATTTTTTATGGATGGTTGAGAAAGCCTTCTCTGAGGGAGTTGCATTTAAGCTGAGACCTGAAAGGTAACAAGCCAATGAGGTAATTATACTTGGGGAAAGAAGATTTCAAGCAGAGGAAACAACAACAAAGTCCTAGAGGTGGGAAAGGGCTTGACAGATTTTGTGAACACAAAGGAGCCAGTATGGCTAGGACACAGTAATATTAGGGGGACCACATGACATGAGGTGAGAAGATTCAGAACACAAAAGGCATTGAAAGGACATGGTAAGAAATTTAGATGTAATTTCCTGAGGGATAGGGGGTCCATTGCTGGACATGAAATAGAGGAATAGTGTGGTCTGAGTTACATATTCAAAAAGTTACTCCACCTATGGGGCTGGATGTGCAGGGGAAACTGGCCTGCAATGGGGCATGAGGAATCTTTTGGAGATTATGAAAATGTTCTGTATCTTGATTGTAGTAGTTTTTTCATAGGTGCATACATTTGTCAAAACTCATCAAACCATACTGTCAAATTGTACCATCGAACCATCTAATCATACTATTGAATTGATCACTTATTGTACATAAATTATAACTCGATAAAGTTAATTTTTAATTTTCTGGCCACTGTGTGGGAAATGGATAATAGGGGATAAGAGTAGCAGGGACATATGTTAGAAAGCTATTGCAGTCAGCTTGACCATAGGTGTTGATATCTTATTCACCCCTCACAGGCAACCTTGCAGGGTACATTCTTCATTTTATAGTTGGAGAAACCGAGGCTCAGTGAAGTGAAGTGTTTTTTTCAGGATCACCCAACTAAGAAATGGCAGAAAAAGAATTGGAGAACAGGCCTATGTGATTCCATGGTTATACTTTGGTTATACTTTGCTGTACTGCCTCCTCAAAACCAAAGAATGTGAGCTCAGAGACTCTGGACAGGATTACCTTAGACACGGTAACGTGGCGACAGCTGCCCTCTCTCCTCACTCAATCCTTGTGCACTCTTTATGACTTGGTTCTTGAAGGTGCCGTATGTGACTTCTGAGTCTAAACTCTGGGCTATTTTCAAAGAGTCAAAAATCTTCACTGAGGAAACTCTCCAGAGGATCCAGGAGAAGACAAAGAGGAGCGTCTTCCAGATCAGATACAGGCAACCCACATAGGTCTGACCTCTGTAATTTACCTGTGGTATTCAGAATTTTATGAATCGTGGTAGGGAGGGCAGAGAAGGGGCAGAAAGTTATAATTTGCCTCAGTTATATCTTCATAAATTCCATGACTTCACCTACCATGCACATATGTAAATTGCCCTGGCCTATTTGCATCAGTATCTCCTTAAGACGAAATTTGAAAAGTAAGTTTGAGTGCTACTGTCAGTACTCATTTGGCTGCAAGTAACAGAAGTCCAACCAAAAGTGGTATAAGACAAAAGGGAAAGTACAGGAGTACAGCTGGCTATAGATGCAGCTAGACCAGGCCTCAAACTATGTCACCCCTATCTGTGTCTCTCCATCTCTTGGCTCTGCTTCCTTCTGTGCTGGATTTCACTCTTGGGTTGGAGGTGATAAAGATGGCCTCTCTCAGCTCTGGGTTTACATGGTCCATTAGTGTCTTTGATCTCAGAGAGAAAAACTGCATATTTCTCAACAGTTCCAACAAAAATACCAAGGAGGAATTTCATTGGCCAGACATCTATTAATCCATCCTGGACTAATTACTATGGCCAAGAGAAGAAAGGACTCTAATTCTCCAGGACGGGTCATTTATTCAACCCTGTGAATGTGGCAAATGAGATGGTTTTCCCCATCTGAATCACATGAACTAATTTGGGAGGGATGATCTCCCAAAGAGATGCTGGGTCAAGAAAAAGAAGCATATGACCATTATAGTCAGAGTTGAATTCCCTCTTTCCACAGGTGTCTTAGATACACCCCTCCTACAGTTATGATGTCACTTCTAAAGCTTGAAAAAACCTATTGGAGCACCATCTATAGGACCCTAAGGTAAGGTGGCCAAGTAGCCTGGAGGACGTGCTGGACCAAACACTGCATTCAAAGTCTAGCAGGATTTTGGGAAAGAGTGCGGCACTAGTCACAGTCAAGCCACTGTAGGCACCGGTATCAGTCAGAGAAATAATAAACCACTCTAGATATTTAAAACAGAGGAAATTTAATACAGGAAATTAGTAGTACAGGTCACAGAAAAACTGAGGAGCCAAACAGGGGATGGCAAAGCAGCACAGAGAGTAGCCACAGCAAGAAGCCTCCACCATCTCTAGCACTGGACAAACACAAAGGAGCGGGGAAAGCCAAGGCCAGCTGGTGGGATCTGGGATCATGATGGAGGAGATGTCCAGAGGGGAGCTGAAACTGTGGAGGAAGATGCAGTCACTGCCGGAAAATTCTCCCTGAAGGGGAATGGGGAGAAATTCCCTGGCTTATCCTCCCTTCCATACTCCATCTCCCACCAGTGTTTCCTTGCCAAAGCCAGTTGGCAAGGACATCTGAGTAATATCATTTACAGGAGAAGAGCATGGAACAAATCTGGAGCAGACAGGTAGTGCCCAGCACATCATTCATCATTGCCAGGATGCTCACCCTGTATGACTCTGTACTTCCTCTTAACTGACCAGATCTTGAACTCCTCCCTTCTTTTCATCGAGATCAACTCTTCCACTGTGCCCTCTGGAATTCATACTCAGTTATCAGTAAAATCCCCTCAGCCTCTTCTTGAAATATTTCATCAAACTCCTGCCATAACTATAATCTAGATGGTCTCTTAGCACACCACTTTTCCCATGGTGTCTTTTCTTTCATAATACACATACTGGGAATGTGAGGTAGACATCCATCTTGCTCTCTATTTTCCCTTATAAGCCATCACTCCCAATCTTTATGCTAAAATCCTATTGAGGAGACTCATGTCATCAACAATATGACCCCACCCCCTCCTCATTACTAACATCCCAGTAATACCCCCACCCCCACCGCTTGCACTCTTTTCCCCTCCCACCCTGCATTCATTAAAGACTTTGGCATCTGCCTCACTCTGTAAGTTGGGTTGCTTTTAGCAACATATAACAGAAAAAACCCAAATATACTGACCTAAACAACAAAGAACGTGCATTTTCTCACACATAACAAGAGCTCTAGTGACAGGGAAGATTCTAGGCTGCTTAATTCAGTGGCTCTATAGTATCATGTAGGACTCAGAATGGGTCCATCTTTTTCTCTGCCACCCTAGCCATGATGCCATCCTTAGATTGTTCACTTAGGCTGATTCCCTTCATGGTTGCAAGACATACATGTAAACCATATCTGCTCATTCTCTTATGTGTAGAGGTCAAAGTAGAGGTCAAAATTACAGTGAGAAGCTTGTTTAGTGAGCATGAAATAAAAGTGAAGAGAGCTAGTAGTAGTATGATTTAAATATACAAAAGCATCTTTTTAAAAAATGTATTTATTTATTTTTATTTTTTGGGCCCCTCGTCTGCAAAATAAAATTTTTTAATTGACCTGTAATAACTGTACATATTTATGGAGTACACAGTGATATTGGGATACATATAATGTATAGTGATCAGATCAGGGTAATTAGCATATCCATCATTTCAAACATTTATCATTTCTTTGTGTCATGAACATTCAATATTCCAGCTACTTGAAACTACATATTATTGTTAACTATAGTCATCCTACAGTGCTATAGAACACTAGAATTTATTCCTCCTATCTAGATGTAATTTTGTATCTTCCAACACATCTCTCCCTATTCCCTTCATCCACCTACATTTCCCACCCTCTGATATAACTCTGTTCTGCTTTTTACTCCTATGAGATTAACTTTTTTTTAGCTTCTGCTATGAATGATAACATGTGGTGTTTAACTGTCTGTTCCTGGCTTATTTCACTGAACACAATGTCCTCCATTCCATGTTGCTGTGAATGATAGGATTTCATTCATTTTTATGGCTGAATAGTATTCCAATATGTGTATATGCCACATTTTCTTTATCTATTCATCTGCTGCCGGACACCTAGGTTGAGTCCGTATCTTGACTGTTGTGAATACTGCTGCAATAAACACAGGGGTGCAGATGTCCCTTTGATATACTGATTTCATTTCCTTCGGATAAATGCCCAGTAATGGGATTACTGGCCAAGAAAACTGGAAATCTCCCTCTTCACAATAAATATACTGGTTGTCAGGAGTAAGTCCTTAGGCCAGGGCACCATATTCTTTGGAAAGTGTCTGGAGGCTGCTCATATTTGTCTCTGTGGTTCTTTTGTGTACATGTCTGCCTTAGTTCATTTTGTGTTGCTATGATAGAATACCCGAGACTAGGTAATTTATAAAGAAAAGAGGTTTATTTAGCTCATGGTTCCACAGGCTCAGAAATTCAAAGGCCTGGCTCTGGCTTCTGGCAAGGGCTTTCATACTGCATCACAACATGGTAGAGATGGTCAGAAAGGAAGTGGACATGTGCAGAGAGGAAAACCTGAGGGGCATCCTGGCTTTATAACAATCTACTCTCACAGGAACTAATCCATCCCTGCGAGAACTAATCCAGTCTCATAAAAGAACTCACTAATTACCATGAGAACAGCACCAAGCCATTCAAGAGGGATCTGCCCTCAAAATCCAAGCACCTTTTACTAGGCCCCACCTCCTAACACTGCCACAGTGGGGATCAAATTTCAACATGAATTTTCATGGGGACACACAAACCATAGCAGCATCCACAGTTGACCAGCTGCCCTTCTGTTTGACACATTATTTCTTTAGATATGCCAATGACTTTCATCAGGTTACAGTGAAGCCTTGCTGGCAAGGAAGCCATTCTGTCTTATTAAGGTGTCATTGCATATCTCTGTTAATATTCATCTTATGTTAATTCAACAGTTTAACTCTCAAGGGAAATCTTAGTTCTTCCATTTCCAAGTCGTATAAGTACACTTTGCTCGAGTGGGAGACAGTAGAGCATAGCGTGATTCTAGAATAGCAGCCCTACTCTACCACTTAGTATCACTGAACCACAGTTTTGTCATCTGCAAAGTGAGGATTATAAAGGTACTTACCATGTAAGGTTATTGTGAGGACTAAATGAGAAAATGCTTTAAAGGCTCCTACCACGGCACGTGGCACATAGAACTCACTCAATAAATGTTATCTATTATCATGGTCATCACAATATATTTTCTTCAGTTCTTTTTGTTTGTTTTATTTTAATATCAGGAAGAAGACAGGCTGCAAAGGCCCCAAAACTTGATAGTAGGGCATAATGAAGAAACTGCAAGTAATTCAGTATGGTGAGAAGGTAGATGTCAAGGAGGATGAGCAGCTATCCAAATACAAAGCTGAAGAGATAGGCAGCAGACTGGTCATGCTAAGGAATTTTTACTTTATCCTGTATATTTGGGGGTGGAGGAAGGGCACTGAAAAATTGTGAACAGAGCATACCAGGATCAGATTTACATCTTCAAAAAATCACTCTGGCAGTGGTGATGGCAAGGATTACAAGGGCAACCAGAGGCATGGAAGCCAGTAAGAAGTCTATTACAATAGCCTAGCTCAGAGATGATGATGCTCTGAGTTAAAGGAGAGAAGGAGGAGGAGTTCTGGTTCCAGTAATGACAAAATGGCTTGTATTAGATTAACCTTCCCACAGATAACAACTATAAACTCTAGATAGAATGTTTTTTAACACTGCTATTTGAAAAACCCAAACTATTTGAATGCATTGGTGACTGAACAAAAACAGGCAGAAAGTGGCAGAGATTTGACCCTTAAAAAAGGGAATTTCACTGGTTGAGATCCACAATTTATATGACTTTTCTCCTGAAAACAATCCCCAGTATTTATGTCACAGGATGTCACAGGATGGCTTGAATTTAATCAGAAAGTCACATTATCTTTGGCTCAAAGTGTCAGAGCACAGAGTTTGGACTTGCCAGAGTAGCTGGAAATTAAGGAGGGAAGTCTAGTGAAAAGGGTACTGTGGAGGGAGCCCCTAAAATCCTTGGCTGATCCTGAATTTCATGTGCATGGAAGGGATTCCAAGGACATGGAAGAAAGCAACAGCTAGAAGGCTGAAAATAAGATAACTACACAAACTGGTACACTTAAAAACACTAAAAACAAATGTTCAGGTAACACATGGGAAACAAGAAAAAAGAAACAGAGGAATGGGAAACAGAGGAAAAAGAAAACAAATAACAAAATGTCACAGTTAAGCTCTAACATATCAATAATTACTTTAAATGTCAGTGGTCTAAATACACTAGTTAAAAGGCAGAGATTGGTAGAGTGTTTTTTTAAAATGGCATATTTGCTCTTTATAAGAAATTCACTTAAATTCACTGACATAGGTTGAAAGTAAAAGATTTACCAAGCAAACATAAAAAGGCATGAGTGGCTATGTTAATATTCTATATTATAGATGTCATAGCCGAGGAAATTACTAGAGACAAAGAAGGATATTAAATAATCATTAAAGGATCAATGCACCAAAAAGACATATGTGATCCTCTATATGCACCCACCAAAACAGAGCCACAAAACACACGAGGCAAAAACTGATAAGAGAAATAGAAAAATCCACAATTAAAGTTGGGAACTTGGACACTGCCCCCACAGCATCTAATACAACCTCTAGACAGAAAATCAGGAGGCATATAGAAGAACTGACTAGTACCATAAACCAAAAGGAACTGATTGACATATACTGAGAAGAATACACTTTTTTTTTCAACTTCCCATGGAACATTCACCAACATAGACCATATCTTGGGTCATGAAACAAATTTAAAAATTTTTAAAGAATTAAAATCATACAGAGTATGTTCTCTGGCCGTAATGGAACCAAACTAGAAACCAGTAACAGAAAAACAATAGTAAAGTCTTTGAACTCATGGAAATTAAATGACACACATCTAAATAATCTATGGCCAACAAATAAGTCTCAAAGAAAAATTTTAAATACATAGAACTGAATTAAAATGAAAATACAACATATTCAAATATGTAGGATGCAGATAAAGTAGTGCCCAGAGGGCAATTTTTAGCATTAAGTGCTTACATTAGATAAAGGGAATGTCTCAAATCAATAATCTAAGTTCTTATCTCAAGAAACTAGAAAAAGCAGCACAAAATAAAGCCAAAGCAAGCAGAAAGAAGGAAACAATAAAAATAAAAGCAGAAATCAATGAACTGGAAATAGAAAACAATAGAGAACATCAATAAAACAAACAGCTGGTTCTCTAAAAAGATCAACAAAAGTGATTAAACTTTAGCAAGACTGATGAAAATAGAAAAGGAGAGGACACAAATCACCAATATCAAGAATGAGGCAAGATATCAATACAGGTCCCGAAGCTATTAAAAGGATAATATGGAAATACTATGCACAACTATACATTCGAACATTCAACAACTTAGAAGAAATGGACCAATTCCTTGAAACCCATAAATTGTTAAAACTTACGCAATAAGAAATAGATTATTTGAATAGTCCTATAACTATTAAGGAAATTTAAAACTTTTGAAAAAGAAATCTGCAGGCCCAGATGGTTTCACTGGATGGTCCTACCAAACGTTTAAAGAAGTAGCACCAATTTTACACAATTCATTCTGAAAAAAGTAAGAGGAAGAATACATCCCAACTAATTTTATGAGTATTACCCTGATACCAAAACTAGATAAAGAAAGTATAAGAAAAGAAAACTACAGATCAATATCTCTCATGAGCTTAGACACCAAAATCCTCAATAAAATATTATAATACAAATCTAACAACTTTTAAAAAAGAATTATATACAGTGACTAAGTGGGGTTTATTACAGGTATGCAAACCTATTTTAATCACTTGAAATCAGTCAAGGTAATTCACCAAATCAACATTTTAAGGAAGAAAAAGCATATAAGCAGTCCAATTAGCAGTCTAATTCTAGTCCAAATAGAAAATGGACAGAAAGAGACCGGGCGCGGTGGCTCACGCCTGTAATCCTAGCTCTCTGGGAGGCGGAGGCTGGCGGATTGTTTGAGCTCAGGAGTTTGAGACCAGCCTGAGCCAGAGCGAGACCCCGTCTCTACCAAAAATAGAAAGAAATTAATCGGACAGCTAAAAATATATAGAAAAAATTAGCCGGGCATGGTGGCACATGCCTGTAGTCCCAGCTGCTCGGGAGGCTGAGGCAGGAGGATCGCTTGAGCCCAGGAGTCTGAGGTTGCTGTGAGCTAGGGTGACGCCATGGCACTCACTCTAGCCCGGGCAGCAAAGTGAGACTCTGTCTCAAATAAAAAAAAAACAAAGGAAAGGGACAGAAGGAAGGAGGGTCTTTTAACCAAGTGGTGCTGGAACAATTGGACATCCATAGGTAAAACAAACAAACAAATAAAAATCTTCACCTAAACCTCACAACTTTTACAAGGATTAACTCAAAATGGACCACAGACTTAAATGTAAAACATGAATCTGTAAAACTTTTAGGAGAAAAAAACCAGAGAAAATCTTCAGAATCTGAGGATGGACAAAGAGTTCTTAGACTTGTATCAAAAGTATGATCCATAGAAGGAAAATTGATAAATTGGACCTCATCAAAATTAAAAACTTTCAGTTTGCAGAAGGTCCTGTTAAGAGAATAAAAAGACAAGCTAGAGGCTGAGAGAAAATAATTGCAAACCACATATCCAACAAAGGACCAGCATCTAGAATATACAAAGAACTCTCAATACTCAACAGTAAAAAAAAAAAGCAATCCAATTAGAAAACAGACAAAAGGCATGAAGAGATATTTCAGCGAAGAGGTTTTTCAGATGGCAAATAAGCACATTAAAAGATTTTCAGCATCATTATCCACTACAGAAATGCAAATTAAAACCATAATAAGATATCACTACACACATATCAGAATGGCTAAAATTTTAAAAATAATGACAACACCAAATGCTGGTGAGGATGCAGAGAAAGTGAATCCCACGTACATTGCTGGTGGGAATGTAAAATGATATGGTCACTCTGGAAAACATTTTGACAATTTATTATAAAACTAAATGTGCAACTACCACGCGACCCTTCAGTTGGACTCATGGGCATTTATTCCAGAGAAATGAAAATTTATGTTCACACAAAACCTATACATGAATATTCATAGAAGCTTTATTCATAATAGCCAAAAATGGAAAATAACCCAGATATCCTTCACTGAGCAAACGGTTAAACAAACTGTGATACATCCACACCATGGAACACTACTTATGCATGAAAAGGAGCAAATTATTGATAAACACAACCACTTGAATGTATCTCCAGGGAATTATGCTGAGTAAAAAAAGCTAATCCTGACATGTTACATATTGTATGATTATATTTATATTGCATTTTTGAAATGACTAAGAGATGAAAAGCAGATTAATGGTTGCTAGGAATTAGGTATGGGTGGGAAAGGAGGGAGGTGGGTTCTAAAAGGGCAACTTAAGGGATCTTAATGGAAATAGAACTGTTTTGTATCTTAACTCTGGTGGCAGATACATGAATTTACACATGTGAGAAGATTGCATAGAACTAGATGCATGCACACACACACACATAAATGAATATAAGTAAAACTGGGGAAATTTGAATAAAATCAGTGGATTGTTTCAATGTCAGTATCCTGATTATAATATTGTATTATAGTTAGGCAAGATGTCACCCTGGGAACATCTTGGGGGAAAATGGGTAAAGGATACATGAGATCTCTCTGTATTATTCCTTGCAAATGCATGTGAATCTACAATTATCTCAAAAGTTTTGATTTTAAAAATCTGATGATACTTATCTGATCTTTTTCAAATAGTCTATTGCTCCTTTTCCTTTTTTCATTTTCATTTTTATTTCTTTAACCATATGAGATACATATTCTGTATCTGATAATTCCATTATATGGATTTCATGGAGGGATAATCCTGTTGTCTATCATGTCTGCCCATTCTCCCTAAAGGTCTCATATTTCTTCATGACTTTTGTTTCTTTGAGTTGTGAACTCAGTTTTGTGAGGTTTTATTTGTCGGAGTTCTGTATGGTCTGGGCTGAAGTTTTATCTCTGCAAAATTGATTTACCTTTGCTTTTGTTAGGTACCCCAGGGCACTGCCAACTTGGGAATACTTTTGTTAAATTTTTAGTTGCTGGACATATAGGTCATATAAATTTTAGCCTTAACTCTTTGTGATTATGAATTCTCAAAAGAGATCTCACCTACTAATTAATACATATACAATAACGTTCAAGCCAAAACAGCTAAGTTTGCTTGTTTTCTCATATGATTACCAAGTGGAATTTTTTCTAGTCTATACTAAGGTCCTACTCTTCCTTCTTACAAGGGCCCAAGGCCTTGTCTACTACACCTATATGTCTGTTAAATTGCAAGCAATATGATCAGAGATCTAAATGTGAAAGGCAAAACAATAGAGTTTTTAGGAATAAAAACAGAGAGTATCTTCATTACATTAATATAAGCAAAGATTTTATGATTGGGACATAAAAGTGTTAACCATTTAGGAGAATATTGTTAAGTTGGATTATATTAAAATTAAGAACTTCTGTTCATGAAAACATACCATAACAAGTGAAAGTCACAGTGTGGAAAAAGGTATTTGCAATACATTTATCCAACAAAGGATTTATTTCCATAATATGTAAGAAACTCTTGTAAATCACAAGAAAAAGAAAGATAACCCAAAAGAAAAGTGAAGATTATCTGAATGGCCAGTAAACATATGAAAAGGTGTTCAACTTCATTAGCCATCGCGGAAATGTCAATTAAAACCACAGGATGAAATCTCTTCATACCTACTAGAATGGCAAAAATATAAAATAATAATAAATTAAGTATATTAAGTGTAAGCAGTCTAATACACTGCTGGTGGGAAAGTAAATTTGTACAACCATTTTGAAAAACTGTTTTGCACTATCTGCTGAAGGTTGATATACACATATCTTATCCCTCAGCAATTCTACTTTCAATGTACACTCAACAGAAGTGCATATATATGTCCATCAAAAGACAATGTTTTTAGCAGAATTATTTGTAATAGCCCCAAACTAGAAACAATGCAAGCATTCATCAACAGTACAATGCATAAATAAATTGTGATATATTCATACACTGGAATATTATGCAGCAATGAGAATGAATGAATTATAAGTACATCCACCAACATGGATGAATCTCACAAACACAATATTGGGCAAAAGAGGCCAGACACAAAATAATACATACTATTAATATACGATTCCATTCTATAAAGTTCCAAAACAGATCAAATTAATCTATAATGTTAGAAGTTAAGATAGAGTTACTTTTGGGAAACAGTGACTAAAAACAAGGTACAAGGTCGGAGGCTTCTGGGGTAATGCTCTGTTTCTTGATCTGGGTGCTGGTTACATGGGTGTGTAATGAAAATTCATCTAGCGAGACACTTAAGATACGTGTACTTTTCTGTTTACATGTTATATATAGTTCAATAAAATTTTATTTTAAAAACTGGATTGGAAAATAGAAAAATGAATGTGGTCCAGGTTTGGATATGGAAAAATAAGTCATGAGAGATGATTAGTATTTTAACGTTAAATTATTCGTTGTTTTTTATTTCGTTGAATTTTTACTTTAAAATGGGTTAATTATGACCAAGAAGCTTTTCTTCTATGTTTTCTTTTAGTAGTTTTAGTATCAGATCTTCTATTTAAGTCTTTAGCCCATTTTGAGTTTATTTTCATGTATGGTGGAAGATAAGGGTCCAGTTTCATTCTTTTGCTTGTGGATTTCCAGTTTTCTCAATCCCATTTGTTGAAGAGACTGTCCTTTCCCCATTGTGCATTCTTGGCATCCTTCTTGAACATCAGTTGACCATATATCTGTGTGTCTAATTCTAGGCTCTCTATTCTGTTTCATTGGTCTATATGTCTGTCTTTATGCCATTACTGATAAGAGGTTACTATCCAAAATATATCAGGAACTCACACAACTCAATAGTAAAGAAAAACCAAATAATCTGATTTAAACATGGACAAAGGACTTGAATAGACATTTCTCCAAAGAAGGCCTACAAATGGCCACCAGGTATATGAAAAGATGCTCAACATCACTAATCACGATGAAATGAAAATCAAAATCACAATGAGGTATCACCTCATACCAGTTAGGATGGCTATTATCAAAAAAATCAAAAGATAATAAGTGTTGGTATGGATGTGGAGAAATTGGGACCTTTCTACACAGTTGGTGGGAATGTAAAATGGTGTAGGCACTACTGAAAAAGGTATGGAGGTTTCTCAAAAAATTTAAAAAAATAGAACTACCATATGATCCAGCAGTCCCACTTCTGGGTGTGCATCCAAAATATTTGAAATCAAGATCTCAAAGAGATATCTGTGCTCCCATTTTCATTACAGTACTATTCACAATAGGCAAGTTATGGAAACAACCCAATGTCCACCAACAGATGAATGGATAAAGAAGATGTGTATATACATACAATGCAACATTATTCAGCCTTTCAAAAGAAGGAAACCCTGCCATTGGCGACAACATGGATAAACCAGGAGGCCATTATTCTAAGTGACATAAGCCAGACGCAGAAGGACAAATATCACGTGATTCCACTTAGATGAGGAACATAAAATAGTCAAATTCATAGACGCAGAGAATAGAACTTTGGTTACCAGGGGCTGGAAAGAGGGAGAAATAGGGAGCTGTTTAATTGGTGTAGAGTTGCTGTTATACAAGATGAATTAGTTCCAGAATCCTCCTGTGTGGCATAGTGCCTCTAGTCAACAATACTGTATTGTGCACTTAAAAATTTAAGAGGGTAGATTTCACATTGTGTTTTTATTACCAAAAAAATAGGGAGACACAAGGAAACTTTTGGAGGTGATGGATATGGTGATGGTTTCACAGGTGTATGCATATGTCCAAACTCATCAAATTGTATACATTAAATATGTACAGTCTTCTGTATAGCAATTGTATAGCAATAAATTGTATAGCAATAAAGCCGTTAAAAATAAAAGTGGTTAACTGTGTAATCACTTAAAATATAGATGATATTAAAAGTAAATGCAAAAGACAAAACTGCATAAGGCTTTGTTTTTTGATGATGATAAATGTGATGTTTGATGGCATGCCATCCCCACCCCAAACAAAAGGAAAAAGGTCCAAAATAAACAAACCCCAAACCCTTCAAACTCTACTTGCTTAGTAATCCACAGTTGCCTCCTGGGCACTCATAAAGCACCTCAGCCTAGGGCTCTTCTTTTAAGCTGGGCTCTTTGTTTTGGCTCTTGGGGATTTTGCTTGCTTCCTTTTGAGCTCAGCAATGTATTTAAAAGAATATTTATTAATCTTTTATCCAGTATTTCTAGGTGTTTTGTAGGAGAAAGTTATTGTCTGGATATCTCACATACAACATTTCCAGAAATGCAAGGTGTAGTTCCATTTCTATATTCTGATAACTCCCAAATTCCTATCTCTCCGCTCCCCCCCCCCAGCTCCAGACTTACATTAAGGAGATAGCTCATACATCCTGTTTCACATCTCCACTTGGATGTCTAATAGGCATCTCCAATGCACTATGTTCAAAATAGAACTTTTGGTTGGTTTTCCTCTCAGACCAGTTTCTTCTCCAGTCTTCCCCATCTCAGTGAATTATGGTATTGTATGCATATCTACTAAAGCCAGAAATCTGGCTGTGATCCAAAAACCCTGGTTTTCCCTCAGTCCCCTATATAGCACTCTCTGTCTCACCCACTCCAAATGACACGCTTAATCCCTTCACTGCTTTGCATCAGCACCATAACCCATTTCCAAGACCCCGTCATCTCTAACCCGGGCTACTGCAGCGGCCTCTTTGCTTGTCTACCTGCTTCCACTCTTGACTCTTTCTGCGCGGTGAACAGATCGCATCAATCCCCTGCTTGCAACGTGCCCGTGTGCTTAGAATGATCCCCTAGCTCCTGTTTAAAAGTAAACTGAGGCACAATGAAATTTTAAAGAGTTTATTGGAGCAAACAACAATTGATGAATCAGACTGCTGCAAACCAGAAGTGGTTCAGGAGCTCCACTGAGAGTTTGCAAGGGGAAGGCTTTTATAGAGCAGACGAAGAAGCAAGCAAACATTTGATAGATTACAGTTATACACAGTTGTCTTATTTGGTTTATCCTGTTGAAAAGTCTCTAGTTATATAAGTTTGTTGGCTGTTTCTGATTGATTGTGCTTAAGTTCTGTTTTTCTTTAAAATAGGCATTTACAAGAAATAGCTTAAGTTTCATTTATATTTGCAAATCAAGCAAGGTTTAGGTCACTTATGAGGCCTAACTGGCTGTTCGGGGATTGTGCAGGCTTGGTCTCCATTTTAATTTGCTTTAACATTTCTTACCACTGCCTGCAACGCCCTTGACCACTGATCCCGAACTCAAACGCTAGTTAACTGGAGAGCTCATCGCCCTTTCAAAAGGGGCATCTGCTACTCAGTTCCAACAGATTGCCACCTTGCCAATGAGGATCCACTATTATCTGATCCTTTGATTTTTTTTTTCAGGAGAAATCTAGTGAACTAGAAATAAGTGAAATCGTCTGACTTTTAATTATTGGTAATTAAAAACCGAAACAAAATAACACAAACAGAAGCAAGAGAAAACACTGCAGGCTAAATCAAACACCTTTGTTGGCTACTAGTTTGCAACTGACCTTGGCCCTAACTGATCTGGGCCCTGCTTGACCCTCCAGTGCACCCCTTTCCTGACTCTGCTCCAGGCTTACTAGTTATAGCAGACACTATCGGCTACTTTTCACGTCCCTTAGATTTGTCATTTCAGTGCACTGCCACTGCATCTTTGTACCTGGCTGCTTTCTCAGGAAGCTTGGAAGGTCACTCTGCTCATGGAGAACAGCCATCGACCAATGACTCCAGGAGGATGGGGTAATCCGGAGACATTTTGTTTTGCCCATTTCCCAGAATTTCCTGAGGTCTTAACACTGTCACCCTCTGTGTAGCTGGCTTATTAACATACCCTTCACTGGCTGCCTTTGCTTCCCTTTGTGACTATCCCGCTACCCTACTGGTATTCCTCACACCTCCCAATAAACCAGCTGCACTCAAATCCTTGTCTCAGTCTGCATCTGGGAGAATCAAACTGAGATAATAGCCTTCTTTCATTTTCTCCAACAGGTCAAGTCTTTGGCCTTTGCGGTTTCCTCTGCTTGCATGTGCTTCCCTCAGATGTTCGCCTGGCTCACCTCCTCGCTTTGTTCTTAGCGCAAAAGCCACCTCTGCAGATAGGCCATCGAAGACCACCCAAGCTATAATAGTCCTTCCTTCCCTTTCATCGTCGGTCAGTTTTATTTTTTCTGTGAGCCTTTTCACTATCTGAAGTTATCTTGTTAATTTACTTGTTCCCGTGTCTATTGTCTATCTACTCTCAGTATCAGCTTCCTGAGAGCGGGAGCCTTGACCGACTTGTTCACTGCTCTGTCAGGAGTGAAGGGCACTAAACGAATGAACAAATGGTCATTTTCAACAATTCCTGGAGTTTGTGTTCATTTCCCCTAGTACTCCCTGCCCTAATCTCTGTTCTTAACCTGCCCCTCAGGATGCCACAAAGCTGGTGCAGGTGGGCAAACAGACACCTTCCTACTGGTGGGTAACCCAAATCCTTCTATCAATCAGATTGGTGTTTTTAGAAGTGCCCGTGACTGTATTTCAGTTGTGAGTTCCTTTTATCTAAGATTTAGTTTTATCATTGATTTTTTTAAACTTCTTTGTGTTAAAAAAAATTATCTCAATTTGCTTTGTTTTCTGCTGTTACTCTTCACACTGGCATATTGACAGTCGAGGCTGGAAGTGCCATACCCAATTTCCTTCTCAGTCATTTTCTTCTGCAAATCACTGGGTGTCTCTCTCAGTATTATTCTCCTGTCGTTGACATGCCTGCTGCTGTCTATAATATCTGGCCTTCCAGTCTGACATGGGCATGTGTTGCTCCCCCTCCCCAGCTTTTCCAGCTAAAGTCATCTTGATCAGATCGGCAAGTCTCCAGGCAACCACATTCTTCCCTAGTGAGACGCACTCGGTCCTTAGCCAAAAGCCTATCATTCCAGTATCTTAAGCCATCGTCCAAAAAACAAATCTGCACAGCTCCAACCCTTCCCTACATCTCCAGCTGTGCCGGCTGCAGCCACCCCCACACCTAGCCTCAGGAGACCTCTGACCTCCAAGCTGGCCCTGAAGCAACCGAGATGTAGACAAATCCTATTCCCCTTGGTTCAGATGAGACAATATTGGAATTTCTGAAAAGGAAATTTGCTAGGAAACCAAGTGAAAAACAAAACCAGAGAGAGGGAGGGAGAGAGGGAGAGAGAATACAAAAGCTTAGGAAGGGATGCATTACAGAGTCCCGATTCCTTATCCTGAGATAACTACACTCTGGCTGAAGATTGGCTTGGCTGGCACAGCTCACAGGGCACACAGGATATGAGACTACAATCCTTCAACCTTTTCACAAAGGGACTATAGGGATGGGGCGGGGGAAGAGCTTGCAGAAAGGCAGATAGAGTCTTTGTGTGTCTGGATTGTTTCTTTCCATGGAAATGGTACCTGAGGAAATGTGACCTCCCGGCAGCTCTGGGAGGAGCAAGAAACCCCATCTACCAGCTCTTCTTGCTTTGGAAGCTCCCTGCAACCTTTCTGAACTTGTTTACTGGTTCTGATAGGTTTTTTAGTGGATTCTTTAGGATTTTCTATATACAAGATAAAGCCATCTGCAAATAAAGGTAGTTTTACATCTTCTTTTCCAATCTGTATGTCTTTTATTCTGTTTTCTTTTTAATTGCCCTGGCTAGAACTTCTAGTACAATGTTGAATAGAACTGGCAAGAGTGGACGTCTGCATCTCGTTCTTGGTCTTCGTGGGAAGCTTTCAGTCTTTTCCCATTAAGCATGACGTTAGCTGTGCGTTTTATGCAGATGCGGCCTCACTAAGTCTTTCAGTGACCCATGCTTTGTTGTAAAGCTCTGCTATACTTACTGCATTTTTGTCTTTATTTTACTTTTAGCCTCCTTTGCTTTTTGTACATTTTCTTTCAGAAAGTCTAGACGGTCTTTACAGCACTAGAGAAATCAAGGGGAAAGGCTAGATTTTCTTTCATTCATCTGTTCAGCAAACATTTATTAAATGCCTACTATGAGCCAGCACTGTCCTAGGTTTCTTGGGGATACAACATTGGGTAAAATAAAGCCCCTATCCTCTGGAGCTCACGTTCTAGGGATGAACTCGTGCAATAAGTAAATGGTCAAGGTAATCACAAAGAAATATAAGTGCTAAGAGAAGGGTGCTGTGAGAGGGAGGACTTCAGATGAGTGATCAGGGAAGGCTTCTCTGTGGAGGTGACATTTTTGACTGGGATCTGAATGATGAGAAGGAGCAAGCCATCAGAAGAGCTTGGAGAAGAGTGTTCCAGCAGACAGAACAAGCGCGAAGGGCGTGAGCTGGGAAAGAGCCTGGTGAGTGGGGTGGGGAGGCAACTAGGCAACTAGTGTCTGGAGCAGAGGCAGGAGGCAGGGGAAGGCGGAACAGAGCCAGATACTGATCTTTCAGGCAAGGAGGTTGGAGCTTACTGACGTGATGGGAAGCCACTGGAGAGTGTTAAACAGGGGATGCTGTAATCTAATTTAAGTTAGTAAAAAATCCCTCTGACTGATGTATCTGTCCATATTTTGATCTCGGGCTTTGTGAATCACATGGCTACTTGGAGTTGGTCCAGAAAGTCAGGGTGATTAGAGGGCTTCTCTGCTCACCTCTGCAGCCTCACCTCACACAGCATCCAGAGGGAGCTTTCTAAAATACAAGTCAAATCATGTCCCTCCTTTCCTCAAAACCTTCCTATGGCTCCCTGTTTCTCTGAAAGTAAATACCCTCTCGATGGCCTTCAGGGTACTGCCAAATCTGCCCCTCCCTGTGATTCTCGGCCCTCCTCGTGATCACTCTCACCCTTGCTTGCTCTCTTCCAGCCATGCCAGCTTCCTTGGCTATTCCTCGAACAAACCAAGCATGCTTCCACCGCAGGGACTTTGTGTCCAGATACCCGCTCGCTCGAATGCTGCCTTGTCAGAAGTCTTTCCCGCCGCATGCCATTTCCTCTCTGACCTCGTCTTCCACTCTCTCATTCTTTTGCTTGCTCTGCTCTGGCCTCATTGGCCTACTGGCTGCTGTTCCTTAAGTTCAGCAAGCAGACTCTCACCCGAGGGCCTTTCCACCACCTTTTTTTCTCCAAGCATAATGGCTTTCATTTGGGTACGATACCAGTGGGACGAGAACTAGGGGATCAGACAAGAGGAAAGACGGGAAGAGGATGGCAGGTTGAGCCTGGAGTGATTCTCTGAATCTACTAGTATTCGGTGGGCTACAGAAGCTTTTGTGGTTTCTTTTGTCTTTTGTGAATTGTTTATTTTTACGATCATAAAAGCAGTAGATATTCATAATAGGAAATTTAGAAAATAAGAAATGTAACAGTCTGTCAGTTACTTCAAGAGTTAAACATAGAGTTACCATAAAACCCAAAGATTTGACTCTTAGTTATCCACCCAAGAGAAATAAAAACTTGTCCATACAAAGACTTGTATACTAATATTTATAACAGCATTATTCATAATAGCTAAAGAGTGGAAACGACCCAGATTTCCATCATCAACAGATGACTGGATAAACAAAATGGGGTCTATCCATACAATGGAATATTACTTGGCCATAAAAGGGAATGAAGTATTGATTGATACATGCCACAACATCGATGAACCTTGAAACACTATGTTAAGTGAAAGAAGGCAGACACGAAGACCCATGTCATGATTCCGTTTATCTGAAGTGTCCAGAAGAGGCAAATCCATAGAGACAAGACAGAAAGTTGATTAGTAGTAGCCAGGGGCTAGGGGAAGAAAAAATGGGTAGTGATTGTTAATGGGTATAGGGTTTCCTTTAGAGGTGATGAAAATGTTCTAAAATTGATTGTGGTACTGGTTGCACAACTTTGTGAACATACCAAAAACCACTGAATTGTGAATTTTATGGCATATGAATTATATATGAATAAAGCTATTATTCAAAAATAAGAAATGTATAAAGATTTAAATATATATTGTTCAATATTCCACTGCCTCAAGGTAAGCCCTGTTCACATGTTGATGTAGTTTGTATCTCCCTATCTATTTATCTATCCATTGGTAAATAGATGTGGATATAGATACATAATTTCAAAACAGTATCTCCTTTTACATTTATTACATTGTGAGCAGTTTATAGATCATTGAATAACTTTTTAGAAGATGATAATTGGTGCTTGTTTCTCAAGTATGGAAGTTCTTTCCTCAAGGGGCATACACTCTGGTGTATTTCGGGGAAAGGAAAGGAGGTTTGCCTCATGTCCACCACTGAGTAGTGCACTGTATGCTGCTCTTCTGTTCCACATGCTTATCCCTGCTCCTATCTCCCTTGGCTTCACCCTGTCACCACCTATAAGTCCTGAAGAATAGTTCTCCCTGATTTTCCACTGTTACCTCTATGCAGGCCTCTGTCAGTGTGAGAAAAGCAAGGAGGACATATTCCCTTTGAAGCCCTTTATTCAACATGGTTCGCCACAAAAGGCTGAGTGGGTGTATCAGACTTGACTAAAGACTTGGAGTGATGGAAGGAGGTTGCGTTTACCCCGACAACCAACTGACAGGCCAGGGCAGGGTAGCTCACCTTGTGTTCACAGGTCCAGCAACCCCTGTGAACTATAGGTATATGAGCAAGCTCAGGCTACTTTTCTTGGGCTTCCAACACCAGATTTTGTCTGTGTTGCTGTAGACTTCCAGGGAAATTCTGGCTTAGTGGCATTTCTCAATTATCTCCTAACTTGGGTGAGGGCAGGATTGGGAGGCAGATACGTAGTAGAATTTGTGCCTTATATATAGTCTAGTTGTTGGAAAGAGCAACTTTCCAACAGGAAAGATTTCATGAGATTTCTAGCCACATTGCATCCGTGTCCTGATAGAAAAGAGCAACGCCACCCCTTTCTGCCTCTATTATGGGTAAAGAGTAAAGGTCAGTTAGTCATCATTCTATCACATCCTACTGCCCTGTCTCCATAGAGGAACAATCTTACCCTGAGGCCATGCTTCCAAGAGGAGATCTTGTCTGATACAAACTAGCCTAGATTATTGAACTAGCCAAAGTCATGGACACTCTGAATGCAGGAGCTGACTGAGCGCTTGATTTGATGAGGCAGATGAGGAGGATTCAGTGATGAGGATGTGGGCTGGAGAGAGAGGCAGTCCTAATTCACAGTAGCTTAGTGGACAGGCCACAAGAAGAGACTGTGCTGCCTGGCTTGAATCAATAACTGGATAACATTATAGCTGCTAGTAACAAGAAAATGAGGCAGGCTCAGCCATTTTATCTGAGTCAGGAGGTGTCCTGGCTGTCAGAGAAATTGGAGAGAAGGTAGTGGTACCCCAAACCAAATGTATTGGTGGTCTCTGAGAGTATTAAGGAATTGGGTCTAGTGAGCCCAGCTATTACCTGGCCCAGGCCTGCCCCAGTCCTGGCAGAATTTATTGCAGAACTTCCTAACCTTTCTCATGTCATAGCACACATAGAAAATGATAACATTTGTATAGCACAGTGGAATCAACAGAGAAAACTACTCCTGGTCAGAGGTGATTGGTCCAGGCTCTAACTGCATCACGTTCTACCCTGGTACTTAATATCTGTGTTGCAGCACTTAGGTTGGGAAGCTTTGCTTTACTGAAGGGCATTTGCTTCTGATGTCACTTTGGAGCTCAGAGTTAGGTGATTCAAATCACCACTCCCTGACCACATGTCTGCTTGATCTTAAACATATCTATCCTGAGACCTAGAAATTTATCATCTCCTGGAGCAATTGAGACCCCAAACTTACCTGTGTTAAGTGCTGCTAATGTTATTATATCTTTGGCCAAATTATCCACTTCACCAACTAAATTGTTGTCTGCTTGAGAGGTGTTTTCAAACCAGGAGATGGAAATTCTAGTCCTGTATCAGACCTTCAACTGATTCTTGATAGTTAGGATGCCTGTCTCTGAAAAGGGAATTTACTCACTCTGATTCAGGCGCCCAGGCTGCAGGACTCCACCTATTTGAAACATCGAGTTTTCAAATTCCTCCACTCAGGTGCTGGTTCTTTTTGTAAAAGGAAAGTAAGAAGATTTCGTGTGATTGCAGGTCTCCAATTGTTGAAGGCAATTGCATTTTGAGAGCAGACCAGGTATTTATGAACTTGGACCTGCTGGGCATCTTCATACAGCTGCATGCACATTACAATGGAGGAAAATGGCATTTCAGATCCATTCAGGGGTAATATAAGAAGAAAATGATTCTTTTTAGGTATGAATTAACCTTTATTTTTCTGTCACCTAAGAATGAGATCTTTTATTCTGCTTGAATATAGGGCCTTGTATTTATATTAATTTCCTTCCTTGGTCTGAATTATATTGGCATACTACAGCAGCACCACCTGCAGGTCATACCAAAGAAATGCATATTGACCGCTTGGAATTTGAATCTTAGAATTCTGATTAAGAGATCTAGACTAGTAGATTGTAAACTTTGCCGGGTGTCACAATGGCTCAGAATGGAAACACAAATAAACCAAACAAAAGAAAATACAGAAACAAACCAACAAATCCTCAGGCCTCACAGAGACCTCCTAAATCAGAAATTCTGGGGATGGGAGCCTAATTAATTTTTTCAAAATGGTTGTGATGCCCCTGGCTTTTGGAAAACACTGGTTTAGTTGATACTGGACAAAGTGCCTGCAGTACTTGAGTGGCAAACCCCGAAGTGATCAAGGACATACAGACAAACTTGGGGCTTACAGGCTAACCCTACAAGTTTATAACCCATGTCTCAAGCCTAATCCTAACTCTCACCAGCATTTGTAAGGGGCAGTGAGGCATCATTTAGACTATAGTTGCAGCTGAGAATTTTTTTTTCTTTTTAAAATCTTATCTTTTAAATGAACATACAGAACTTCTGGTTCTGTGTTAGGAAGTTCTGCAATAAATTCTGCCAGGATGGGGCAGGCCTAGACCACGTAATAGCTGGGCCCACTAGACCTAATTTCTTACTACTCCCAAAGACTACCACCCGTTGGGTTTTGGGTACCACCACCCTCTCTCCATTTTCTCTGACAGCCAGGACACCTCCTGACTCAGTGTGGGGCTCAGATGTAAGGAGCTTAGAGATTGCCTCTGTATCCCAACAAGTAAAAAGCTGAACAAAGTGAAAATTCAACAACTTTTCTTAGGTCTGTCAGAGAAGTAAGGTCACAGGGAAAAACATTGCCCCCAAAATTGGAGAGACAGACAGGCGGATATACAGCATCACGACTTACCAGAGAAGAAACACACTAACAGAACCCTTTGCAGGAACCAGTGTTAGAGTAGAAAAGCCTGCACTGTAATTGATACATTGCGGTTACTCCAGGGGGACCCAGTCATAGGGGGCCTCCCATACTTTTATGAATTTTGGCTCCAGGAGCTCTATCAGGTTCTCACAGTGAATATCAGAGAAATCTTCTCACATTTCCAGCAAGGAAAGGGGGAAAGCAACCATTTTGAAATATGCAGAACATTCTTTTCTTCTTAGCAAGACCTGCCCTCAAGGTAAACTATTTTAACAGAGTCTAATTTGTAGGGCTTTTATCAGAGCCTAACCTACCCGGGGGAAAGGAAATATCCAACAGCAGCCCCTGCTAGCCATCCTGACCCACCTAAGAAGGGGAAAAACCAGAAAGCACTTGTGAAGTCCACAGTCCAGCAGCACAGGGTCACCAAGAGACTGAGACCTAATCACAGGACTGTAGAATGTTCCCCTCCCGCCAGCCTTACGACTACATTACTAAAGGCCTGTTTAGCACAGCTCCTGTAGCCAGAACATCACTTCCACTTTCCAACAGAAAACTTCAAGGCATACTAAAAAGCAAAAAACACAGTTTGAAGAGACTGAACAAGCATGAGAACCAGAGTCAGATATGGCAGGAGTGTTAGATAAAACGTGAATTAGTTATTTATTGAGCTCCTGCCCTGGGTGCATAGAGACAGTTTCAGAGTGGCTTTGGTTACTACCTTTCCTGGGTGTACTTGCACTGCTTGGCTTCCTTGCAGTTCGTCCATTCCTCCCGAAGAAAAAACAACAAAAGGATAGCTTGATTAATCTTAAAACGCAAAAGGAAAATCCAAAAGTGGTGAATGAAATAAACATTGAAGATCTGTGTCTTACTAAAGCAGCTTATCGTAGGTGTTGGCGTTCTGAGACGTTTCCTACCTGTGATGGTTCGCATAGCAAACGCAATGAGTTGACAGGAGGTAACGTGGGTCCGCTAATACTGAAGAAGAAAGAAGTATAATGGTAATGAATTGGGATTGAATTCAATTGTATAAAATCTTATAACAATCTTTTCTCATTCTTTTTGTATAGAAAATTTTGAAATGCTGGTCTTAATTATTACTACTGGCTGAACAATTATTTCTGTCAGTTTATTTACTTGCTACACTATTGTTTTTATTTGATACTTTGTATGTGCAAACAATCACTTATATAGAAATTAAATTGTCAAGCCTCTTATTTTGACTTCAAAGAATTAATGTATCTTCCAACAATAAAATCAACACTTCTGATTTTAATTGAGAAAAATCTAAATTCTGGCAATGAATCCAAAGCTGTTTCTTTGAATATCAGTATTTTCAACAGAATCTGTATTTTAAAATTTTCTCTCTACATTGTTAAATATATTATTCTTCATATCTCTTTTGATAATTTGAAGTATTTATTTTTCCTTTTGGCCTTTTGCACTCCATTGTGTTTAGGTGAATTAAGAAAACTATTGCCATCAGGAATTACTTGTTTTCACAGACATAAATTCTTTCATTTATAGAGATTGTTGTCTAATTAATATGAATATCCCAATTTCAGAAAAGAAACTGGATATAAAAAGTTCTACTGAGAACAGTTATTTACATTATAAAAGATTTATTTACTTTACAAAAGGAAAAAAACAATAAGAAAACGGGCAAAAGATCCAAAGAAACACCTCACCAAGGAAGATATACAGATGGCAAGTAAACACATAAAAATATGTTTAGTATCATATGTCATTAGGAAATTACAAATTAAAACAACAATGAGATATCACTACACAACTATTAGAATGGTCAAAATCCAAAACACTGAAAAACTCCAAATACTCATGACGATATGAAGCAAAAAAATCTCTCATTTGTTGCTGGTGGTAATGCAAAGTGGTGCAGCTACTTTGAAAGACAATCTGATAGTTTGTACAAAACTAAACATATTCTTACCATATAACACAACAATCATGTTCCTTGATATTTACCTAAATGAACAGAAAATTTATGTCCACATAAATAGCTGCACATAGATGTTTATATCAGCTTTATTCATAATTGTCAAAATTTGGAAGCAATGGCGATGTCCTTCAGTAGATGAATAGATAAATAAACTGTGGTACATTCAGGCAATGGAATACTATTGAGCACTTAAAAAAATGAGCTATCAAGCCATGAAAATATATAAAGGAAACCTAAATGCATATTACTAAATGAAAGAAGCCAATCTAAATAGGCTACATACTGGCATAATTCCAACTATGAGACATTCTGGAAAAGGCAAAACTATGAAGATAGTACAACAATCAGTGGTTGTCAGGGATTAGGTGAGAGGGAGGAATCAATAGATAGAGTACAGAGAATTTCTAGGGAAGTGAAATTATTCTATATAATATTACAATGGTGGATGCATGTCATTAGACATTTGTCAAAACGCATAGACTCTACAATACCAAGAGTGAACACTAATGTAAACTATGGACTTTAGGTGATAATGATGAGTTAATGTAGGTTCCTAAATTGTTAAAAACACACAACTCTAGTGTAGGATGTCAATAGTGGAGGGGGTTGGGGGGACAGAGGGTACATGGGAACTCTCTGTATTTTCAGCTCAATTTTTCTGTAAACCTAGAACTGCTCTAAAAAATAAAACTTCTTAAGTAATGGACACACAGTAAAATTGAGTTTTTGTGGTGTACAGTTCTATGAATTTTAACACATATATAGATTTGTATAACTACCACCCCAATCAGGAATCAAGTCAATTTCATATCACCAAACAATTCCCTCCTACCGTCCTTTTGTACTGATAAGTGCTAATCTGTTCTCCATCACTATAATTTTGTTTTCTCAAGAATGTCATATAAATAGATCATGTAGTGTATAACTTTTTGAGACTGATTTCTTTCACGCAGCATAACTATACCTAACTTAATCAATAGCATATCAATAGTTCATTCCTCTTGTTCCTGAGTAGTATTCAATGGTATGGATGTATAACAGTTGGTTTAACCATTTACCCACTGAGGGTCATTTGGACTGTTTCTATTTGTTGGCTATTGTGAACAATGCTACTATGAAACTTCCTGTTTGGTGTGGATGTATGTTTTTGATTCTCTATAGGAAATATTCATGAGACAGATTATTGGGCTATAAGGTAAGTGTATGTTTAACTTTATAAAAAACTGAAAATACCGTTTTTCACAGTGGCTGTATCATTTTACATTTCCTCCAGCAATACATGTTCCAGTTGCTCTGCATCCTTATCAGCACTTGTATTTTCAGTATTTTTAAAAAAATTTTAGTTATTCTAACAGGTATATACTGGTATCTCACTGTGATATTAATTTGCATTTCTCTAAAGATGTTGACCATCTTTTTGGGGTTTATTTGCCTTTCGTATATCCTTTTTGGTGAAATCTATTGAAGATTTTTGATCAGGTTGTTTTCTACTTTTTTTATTTCAGCATATTATGGGGGTATGAATGTTTAGTTTACTTGGGTGCCTTTGCCCCACCCTAGTCAGAGCTTCGAGCATGTCCATCCCCCAGACGGTGTACATTACACCCATTAGGTGTGAATATGCCATCCATCCCCTCCTCCGCTTTCCCATTTGCCCAACACCCGACGAGTGTTATTACTATATGTTCACTTAAGTGTTGATCAGTTAATACCAATTTGATGGTGAGTGCATATGGTGCTTGTTTTTCCATTCTTATGATACTTCACTTAGTAGAATGGGCTCCAGCTCTATCCAGAATAATACAAGGGGTGCTAGATCGTCACTGTTTTTTGTGGCTGAGTAGTACTCCATGGTATACATTTTATTAATCCACTCGTGTTGATGGGCAGTTGGGTCATTTCCACATCTTTGCAATTGTGACTTGTGCTGCTATGACCATTCGAGTGCAGATGTCTTTTTTATAGAATGTTTTTTTTACCTTTGGGTAGATGTCCAGTAATAGGATTGCTGAATCAAATGGTAGTTCTACTTGTAGCTCTTTGAGATATCTCTATATTGCTTTCCACAGAGGTTTCACTAGTTTGCAGTCCCACCAGCAGTATATGAGTGTTTCTATCTAGAAAAAATAATTCTATGCTTCATAGGGAATCAGAGAAGACTCTGTATAGCAAAAACAATCTTAAGCAAAAAGAACAAATTGGGAAGCATCAATTTACCAGACTTTAAGCTATACTACAAGGCTACAGTAACTAAAGCAGCATGGTACTGGCATAAGAACAGAGACATAAACCAATGGAACAGAACTGAGAACCCAGATATAAAAGCATCCTCACACAGCTATCTAATCTTTGACAAAGCAGACAAAAACATACAATGGGGAAAAGAATCCTTATTCAATAAATGGTGCTGGGAAAATTGGATAGCCACATGCACAATGCATCTCTTACCTCTCATAAAAATCAACTCACGGTGGATAACAGACTTAAACCTAAGGCATGAAACTATAAGAATTTTAGAAGAAAATGTAGGAAAACTCTTACAGACATTGGCCTAGGCAAAGAATTTATGAAGAAGACCCCAAAGGCAATCACAGCAACAACAAAAATAAATAAATGGGACCTGATCAAATTAAAAAGCTTCTGCACAGCCAAGGAAACTACCATGAGAGCAAACAGACAATCTACAGAATGGGAGAAAATATTCGCATGTTACACATCCAATAAAGGGCTGATAACTAAAATCTATATAGAACTCAGGAAAATCAACAAGAAAAAATCAAACAACCCTATCAAAAAGTGGTCCAAGGACATGAACAGAAACTTTTCAAAAGAAGACAGACTAATGGCCAACAAACTAGTACTAGATATTTTTATTTTTTAATTTTTTTTTATTTCAGCATATTACAGGGGTATAAATGTTTAGGTTACATGTATTGCCTTTGCCCTACCTGAGTCAGAGCTTCAAGTGTGTCCATCCCCCAGCTGGTGCGCACGGCACCCATTAGGTATGTACCTACCTGTCCCCTCCTCCCCCTCCCATCTACCGTACACCCAATGAATGTTACTATTATATGGGCAGTTAAGTGTTGATCAGCTAATACCAATTTAATGGTGAGTA
>CAUYSK010109551.1:0-24446 GCA_963575035.1 Avahi laniger
AATAGCAACCTCTGACTTCTCCTTTATACACAATTATAAGATTATAAGACATCCCTTTATTTCCCCATTCAGTCATCCCATCAGCCTCCTTCCCTACTCCCCCATCACAATTGTGCTTCATTGAAAATTCTTCTTTTAAAATTAAAAAAAATTAAATAAAAAATGAACATGTAAATAAACAGGCATCATAAAAAGAATAGGAAATAACAGTAACAGTCAAATCCCATAGAGGAAGGTCAAGGAGCATATTGTAAAGGAATAATACTGAACATCTTTGTTTTGCATAATGTTCCACATAAAATAACGTGTGACTGGCTGGAAGTCAGTGTGCCTTGGTTCTAATAAGTAAACATATTCCGTAAAAATTACTGAGTATCTGCTATGACTAGCAGAATCCCAGCAATGGCCACAGTGATTATCAGAAAGGAAGAGAATTCTCTGACCACTATTGGTCTCGTATCTACAGACTGTAAGGAGGCATCTTTCCTCTGTGTTCCCACTGAGTATGCCTCTGTGCCTTTCGTATGCTCAATATATAAGAGCACAGTGAGCATCTGCTATGTGTCCACCGCCGTAAAAGAAAGGAAGACAATAAAAAAATTTATTAAGCACCCACTATGTAACAGACGTAAGTTACATAATTATTTTGTGTATCTGTGTGTGTGTGTGTTTTGTTGCTTAAACAGTAGGAGAGAGAGTTCCAGAAGCCCATCATTCTCCCATCTTAGAGCGCCATTCACACAGTAGGGGAAGTGGGCCCCAGAAACACTTTCTCAAGGCCTCGGAAAAATGGCTTCTGTGTCTGAGGCACCAGACCAACTCCATTTCTGTCGCTAAGGTAGAGAACATTGTCAGATTTTCTTAAATTACTACAAAACTACATCTACAGACTTACACCAAGGATGTTAACTGGCCCTGGCATATGCTGGAAATGGTGTGCACGGACCCTTCAGTGGGTAGGTGAACATGTTCCAAGCCAACTGCTGGGACGTGGGCAGGGAAGGCGAACGGCGCAGGACAAGGTTGGACTAGAGTTCTGGGGGCAAGTAGGTGTTGTCTGAAGAAGGGAAGAAAACATGTTTGGTTCCCAGTCACGTGGGGCCCTGAGCTCTAATGGTACTCAAAGCCAAGGCCTTTCCCCCATCCCACATTTTATTTAAGTACTGACCTGTCTCAAAGGAGGAATAAAAAGTCAGCCTCTGACTACTCTGAAGCAGAAGCAAGGGGCAGAAATAATATGCATATATTTGGGTAAATGGTAACATATGCCTGCGTTTGGGAATTTATCTCTCCAAACTCATTCCCCACTTTCCCTCCAAACAGACCCTCCAATCTGACCAGCGATCTTAATGACCCTCACCCAATCCAGCCTCTTTCTAGTCCACTGCCGAAGCTCCCAAAGCCTTAGTTCATCCATTTCACTCATATGTTGAATGAATTAGTTAAGTGAGTGACTATCACTAAGTTGAACACACAAGAATTCAAATCAATGCCAAATTCTAGATGGATAATGTTGGGACTCTCAAAGCCAAAGAGGCCTCATCCTGGGAAAGGCATCTTACTCCTCAACCTGTGGGAAAAGGTTGGATCAGCTGTCACCAATTGACACCATCACTACTGTCATTCCTCAACTAGTGTGTGTTCAGACAAGTCCAGAATAAAAACAAACACGCCAGGATATGTTTTAAATTACAGGGTCATTGTCATTAGAAGAACTGCTAATGCTTACAATGAAAACACCATACCAAATAGAATTATATTTAATTATAGTCGTTTTATTCACTCATTTTGCCAAGAGATCACTTAATATGTAACAAAGAAGGTAAAATAAAGAGGAAAAACAACAAAGCACAAATTCTCCTCTTATTCTGTAATAAGTAAATAAATTAAGACATCTGATAATGGGAGCTGGAGAGAGACAGATGCTTTAATTAGCACATCCTGGTGCACAATCTGAGAAAGGGGAATCAGAGAAGGTCTTTTCTCATTGCAGTTTGTGTCAGTTCATAGTACAATTACTCCTGGTGTCTCACACATTGAACTCGAATGTCTTGAATTTAAAAAATGAATGAACTCCTCATCTGCTTATCAGAGCAAACCCATAAACACAGAAGGATGTGGCCCCTGGTGACAGCCACCTTCAGAGATCCACCCTCTTGCCTCTGTGCCTGGTCTCTGCAATAGAGAGGAGGGAAAGTGGCTACTTTGGAGACTGACAGTATCACACCCATCCCAGACGGCGTCCATGGATCAACAAAGCACCCAAAGGGACCTGGGAAAATCCAAGGTAAACTTAACAGAGGACCAGGAAGCTGAGCCTCCTTCCTAGAAAAAGAAAGCAAATGACCCTGTGCTCAGCACTTCACAACAGGCATTATGCTTGAGGTTTTATTTCATTTATCTCTCACCCAAGCCCGTGGGGAAGGTATTACTCTCCTCATTTTATTAGGAAGAAATTTAAAGCTCACACAACTGTTAAATGCAAAGCTGGAGTTGAGAACCAGTTCTCTCCATCCCCAAAGCACCACCTGCCCAATGGAAGAAACACTGATGTGAGATCAGTTTGGACTTCACATACATGCGCATTTTATTTAGGGAGTAGTCTGGAAATGCACACTTTAATTATTCTTATTGCTAGTCAGATTTTCTGAGGGGACATCATGTTTAGGATTTGGGCCCTGGTAGCTCTCATAGCTTGCATTTACCCCTGACAGCTGGGGAAAATGAAATTGAAAGTCTTAAACCTACCCTACCCCGTGCACTCTGAAAACAGGTCAATGTGTCGTATCCATATTTTTCTTTCTCCCACAGTTCTACGAATACCTCTTT
Source organism: Avahi laniger (assembly GCA_963575035.1). NCBI lineage: Eukaryota > Metazoa > Chordata > Mammalia > Primates > Indriidae > Avahi > Avahi laniger. Next base: position 2,830 of record CAUYSK010109551.1, read on the forward strand.
CCCTGCTACACCAGGGATCTGTTCTCTGACTAACAAGTTGGATGAATAGATGTTGGAAATGGTCCCCCAGGGAAGAGGCAAATGTCCCATTGTCAGAATTACCTGAAAGCAAACTAGGTTAAAGCCTAGGAGAACACCCATGCAAAATGAGTTGCATACCAGCCATGGCAGCAGAATTTTTCATCTAAGGCATCTTTGCAAGAACCTTTCTGTGCTGAAAAAAAAAAAAAGAGGGGGAAAAGGAACATCCAAGTGGCCACCAAGACACTTAGAGCAAAACCCCTATGTCGGGAGTGAACTTGAGATTGGCAACATGGCTCTGAAAAAGGTCTATCTCTTTCAACATAGGTTTTACTTGATTGTGTTTCTAAATAATTCTGTAGCGATCATATACATTCTCCAGTACCTTCTTCACTGCACACTGAGCTTCACAATGTTAATTAACAAAGCATCTCAGGCGGTGGCACACACGCACGCACACAGGTGAGATTCATGACGGTTGCCCCAGGAAAAGTGCTGATCTGCGTGAGAACATTCTAAAACATTAGTGTCAGGATCCCAATTTGAACCTTGTAATTAGTATTTGACAATCTACGTGTTGGTTTATGGACATTTAAAAATGTTTCTGTGACTATCTGTCTCTCAGTTAAAGAGTGATATGCGCCAACAGGCTTGATTTCAGAGATGCTTATATCATGCAAATGAAGTATAAATTAATATTTGTGGAGGAAAGAAGGAGCAAGCAGTCTGGGTAGTCCTCTGGTAAACTTCTGAATTACCTTCAGATGCCCAAGGAAGCAAAAGGTAAGAAAAAAAACTCCCAATACAGCAGACCACCAGGCATCTTCCCAGTACATTAGCCACATACCAACTAATTAGTGATTTAAGAGTGATGGAACCTCAGATGCAGTCCATGAACTCTTTCCATTACATTTGATCTGGGTGCATGGCCAGCACTATTTTGTCCTGCTCCATACACCTCAGTGCCACCTGTTCCTGGCCAGAAAGTAGCTCCTTGCGATAGTGTGAAAAACATTATTTGGTCTTCATTAGTCTTTGCCACCCCCCACCCCCACCTCCTCCCCTTTCTACACCTCCACCTCCATTTCTGATCTGGAGCTCCTAAAATCCTTAGAATCTCCATAGTAATCAGAGTGTCTGCCAGGCATGGTGGCTCAAGCCTGTAATCCTAACATGCCAGGAGGCCGAAGCAGGAGGGTTGCTTGAGCTCAGGACTTCGAGACTAGCCTGAGCAAGAGAGAGAGACCCCATTTCTGGGGGAAAAAAAAAAACCAGTATGTCTTTTATGTGCTTATGAGATGACTGGTGGCTGGGGACTCCTCCATAGCTTCAGGATGAGGCCCTGAAACACCAAGGCATGATTAGAGAGTTGGGACTCTCTGCCACCCCACCCACCAACCCGCAGGAAAGGGAGAAGGGCTGAAAATTGAGCTGATCACCAATGGCCAATTATTTAATCAATAATGCCTACATAATGAAGCCTCCACAAAAACCCAAAAGGACAGGACTCAGAGAGCTTCTGGATAGCTGAACACGTGGAGGTTCCTTGAGGGTGGCAGACCATAGAGGGTATGGAAGCTCCACACACCTCCCCTTCTGCCTCTCTTCCATCTGGCCATTCATTTGTATGCTCTGCAACATCCTTTGTAATAAATGGGTAAATGTAGGTAAAGTGTTTCCCTGGGTTCTGTGAGCTGCTTTGGAAAATTAATTGAATCCAAGGAGAGGGGCTTGGAACCCCCTGATTTATAGCTGGTCAGTCAGCAGCACAGTTAACAACTTACTACCTGCAACCAGCATCTGAGGTGGAGGACAGTTTTGTGGGCCTGAGCCCTTATCCTGTAGGATCTGATGCTATCTCCAGGTAGACAGTATCAAAATTGAACTAAATTACAGGCCACCCGGCTGGTGTCCGCTGGAGTTTTGCTTGGTGGTAAGAAATTCCCAGCCATTTCAATGGCCAGATGCCATAGTATAGTAGGCAAAACTGAGTTTGTTTTTCCCTATATCCTCATACTTTTGGGTCAGACTAACCAGAATCCCCTCGGCTATTCACAACCTCACCATCACCTGATCCCATCACCCCATAACAAAATGAAAGAGTGTTGCATGTTTTCCCCGTCACTCTCTGTGTCCTTCCCACACTGCACCATGAATCCTCCAATTGGTGCTTACAAGAAGTAATCCAGCAGGAAGGGCAGAGGTCCTGTGGGATGACTCAGTCACAAACAGCAAAGGGAGGCCCTTCCATAGGCTAGGAACAGAATGAGAGGATGATGATATTTAGGGCAGCGAAAGCAAACTTTACATTCAACCAGCATCTCTCCTTCGAGCACCTCATACGCTGAACATGAACTCATTTGCTCTGCCAATATACCCATGAGACAGACCCCAGGCACAAAGAGGTTAGTTAGATTGTCCAAGGTCACATAGCTAATCAGCATCCTCTATGATTTGATGTCCTACTCACAGTTCATACGCTTTTCCCATTATTTTCTTGACTCTTTTCATTTCCACAAAAATAAGATGTAACCAGGTCTTCAGCATAAATTCCAGTACTTTCTCCACATACCTCCACATCTACTCCCTGAATAAATGGGAAGCATAAGGCAAAAGGAGCAGGGAGAGTCCTCGTGCTGGGGGTACAGTCCAAATGAACTCAAAGGGAAAAAGGACATCTTCCAAGTGCCCAGGGAGCATCCCTTGCCCGACCTCAGAGTCGGAAGGAGTCTCAGACTGTGTCTGTTCTTACACAGGATTTCCTCTGCGAGCACACATTCCCCTGCGTGACATTTCTTTCAGATTCTTCTCCCAGGTGGACGGTTCCAACATAGCACTCTGGTGGAATTGAGGGAATCCCTCACAGTCAATCATGAGAAGGAGACGTAAAACTGGGCAACTATTCTTCTCTTACTCCCTGTTTGGAAGGGAAGCATCTCTAGGTTAATAGCTAAAGTTCTCACAGATTAAAGATTAAACTGAGGGTGTTGTTTGGTAGGATTAGGAACTTGCTTTACATAAAAACCTCAAACCACAAAATTCTCTCAGAAGATATGGTCTCTCCTCCCCACCCTACGCCTTAGAGAGAGAAAGATAGAAACAGATATATAGATTCACAAAAGAAGAAAAGATGGAACACAAGAGGAAAGGTGAAGAATGTGGTTTTTACACAGCTAGAGAGGACTTAAGTAATAATCAGTGTGGACTTCGGAAACCCCAATTAATTAGTGATGACTGCCTTGGGCATAAATATGGAGACTGGTCCTATATACATCCCACATTTTCTATGTCTGCAACTTTGTCTAAGCCTCTCGTTTAATACCTGAGGGTCCTTCTGGGGAGATATTTCTCCATGAATATCTCATATTTATGCATGGTCGGAGTCCTCTGAGCAAAGGGCTATACTGATAATCTTTTCAAGGGTGTTTGCATAGTAAACATCCTTGGAAATGAAATATGTGTCTCTCCAGGTCAGAAGGCAGATTGGTTTCCTGACCAGTATAACAAAGACAGAGAATATCTCCCTCCCCAGAGATATTCCAAGATAGTAAGGTCTCCCTCCTCTCTCTGAATAAGAGAGTGAAGATAAGGGCCTCTTTGTCTTCAGATGAGAGGATGAGTAGGTCCCTGGCAGCCCTAGATTAGATCAGAAAGTTTCCTTACTTGGGGGGTCCTCTTCTGGACATGCCCCACCGCATGTGCAGGTACCATCTGGCCCTCAGCATGTCACCTGTGAGCACTGAGACCAGAAAAATAATGCAAGAGATAGCCTTGGTTTATGCTTTTGCCATAAGTAATCAATGGTCTTTGTGTTTGATCCAGGTCTTGTGTCTTCTGACATTACCTATACTGACAGACGTGTGTATGTGCGTGTGCATGTGCAGATATAGTTATACACGTGTATATATATGTTTACACTTACACACCTATATTTATTATATACATCTGTGCCAGACTAATTAACCTGTTAGGTTGCAAGTAGGCTACAGTCTCAGACCCTTCACGGTTTCTGATTTAACAATCCTAATTCTCAGGTTGACGTTCTTTCCATTGGAAGAACTACATTGCACTGCCAGACTGAATTTTGACCCATTCTGCACCCTGCAGTGCCACCTGCTCCTGACCAGAAAGTACCTCCCTGAATCAGAAAACCAAGAATCCCCTTAGCTATTCACCTCACACTCTCCATGGGATGCCCCACAGGCCCTGTCACCCAACAGGAAAGTGAGGGGCACTGCGCCTTTTCACCACCAACCCTGTGTGGACATCCACGCCACGTCGCAAATCCTCCACCAGGCGCTTACAAGAAGTGACCAGGAGCTGGGGAGGAAAGGCGGGGATCCTGTGGGATAACCCAATCAGGGAAGGGAGGCCCTTCCACGGTCTGGGATAAGGAATAGAACAAGATGAGATTTAGGGCAGTGAAAGAAGGTTAAAAAATTAAAAAAGAAGAATGAAAATGAGAGAGACGGTAAGAAGGGAAGAGAAAGTCAGATGCACAGAGAGAGAAACGGAGAACGCACTGTGAAGGCAACGTGCAGGTAGAATAGTATGCGAGAGACAGAACATTAGTCAGTGATAGGTTTTTAGAAGTGTGAAGTCAAAATTAGTGTCATAAAAGGTCTCTTCCAAAATGCTCGAGTCATTAAAGCAGAAAACCCTTTACATACTCATGTTTCCATTAATATCTCCATTCAGTATATGAGAAAACTAAGGCACAGGGAGCTAAGTAAACCTATTAATATGCCTTACTAAAATGCTCTGACAAGGCTCAGGCAAGCAAACCCGAGCACCTTTCTGCGCCTTTCTTTACAAGGTTTATTTTCTTTCCCAGTTCTTCAGAGATGCTGTCACCCAGAGCCTCTGATTCTAGGTTTCCTGCAGTAAGGAGGGTGGGGTCACATCCAGAGAGACAACAGGGCTGTTTGCCCTGCGATTGTTTACAAAAGACAGATTGTGCCACACACACAGCACCACTGACAGCCTTATGGGAAGAGGCAGGATGGACAGCGTGGCCAGCAAGACGTTTGATGCCCATCAGGAAATTTCACTTGCAAATTCATTCAAATTAGCTAAGAGAAGACTAAGGCTTTCCTGAACCAGAAACACAAAATTGTAAGAATGGAAAGAAGGAATAACATTCAAGGAGCAAAGCCTGGGATTTGGAGGAGGATGTGCGAGGTCAGACGACCCTGAGGAGCCAGTGCAGCCCAGGGAGTTGGGTTTTGGGCAGAGGAGGGGTAGTGATCCCCCCTGGCCATGGGGGTTGGGGGAGGAGGCTGGTGACAGGGCTTTTAACAAATGGACTCCCAAGGGCCTTCTCCGTGGACTGGGGACAGTGGTACTAATCGACTTCTTGGGGCTATTGCTAGGAAAAGAATAAAAATGTTCTAAAGGCACTTGGTAAATATGAAGTGCTGTACAAATGGCAATAATAACGTCAAATTTTATTTAACATCTTCATTAAGGACTCAGGGTGGAGCAGGCAGGCTGTTAATGAAATCTGCAAAGAGTATTAAACTGGGCACTGCTCATGACAGCATGGCTTGGACAAGCAAACACCCAAGGGATGTGGGTGCAAGTTCCAGGATGGGACTCCCCTCAGCTGTCAGCCTGTGCCGACGGGCTCTCCCTGAGGGAGACCAGTGGGGGAGATCTCACTGGGCCTCCTTTCCCTTCCCCTCTATGTTTTCCCAGGTAAAACTGGATGAATAGGAGCATCAGGAAGGATGTGAAAGAAGAGATGTGAAAGCTTCCCCAGGGTCCACTCGAGATGTGGAAGTGTGGACGGAGGGCTGGGAAAGTCTCGCTCCTACGTCTTGGTGATGGCAGGTCACACTTAGGAAGTGCAATGCGATTACGATCCTTGATGGTCTCTCTGGGAAGATAACAGTGCTCCTCTCGAGAGATGGGCCTACATGCCAGGGCTTCTGTCTTCAAGGAGAAAGGTGCAAGATTCTAAGCCTGCACTGGATCTGTGTGAGCACCAAGGCCAAGATCAAGACACCAAAAATGAGCCTTGAGAGCCTGTGGCTATGCCTCCAAGGCAACCCAAACAAGCCTCTGGCAGAACCCAAACTCCCTATCAGGGCTTACATGACCCAGGCTTGCTTACCTTCCCAGTCCCACCTCTCACCACCCACAGATGTCATCCTGCTATGCTGATGCCCATCCAGCTCCTTGGCCTCTGTGCACATGCTGCTGTTCCCTCTGCCATAAACACTCGTCCCTTCCCTCCTTGCCTAAGTACAATGACTCATCTATTGGGGCTCAGCTCTCCAACTGCCCTGGGCACTCCTCTCCTATGGCCATTGTATCTTATACTTTTCTCATCACAGATCCTGATTGTGAGCCAGTCCCTCAAGGCCCACAAAAGCTGCCCAGGGTGGATGGAGTGTTGACAATATGTGCCCCACTTTGCACCACAGCAGAGGAACCTTAAAGGCAGCCTGCATTGGGTTTTATAGCCAATAAAACCCACCTTCTAATTACTGAAAGAATAGGGGGTAAACTCTTAATTATCTTGGTTTGGTGGCGTATTTGTTTGTTAGGTCTGCTGTAACAAAGTACCCCAAACCAGGTGGCTGAAACAACAGAAATTCATGGTCTCCCAGTTCTGGAGACTGAAAGTGTGAGATCAAGGTACTGTCAGGGGTGTTTTTTTCTGCAGCCTATAAGGGAGAATCTGTTCCATGCCTCTCTCCCAGCTTCAGGTAGTTTTCTGGCCATCTTTAGCTTGTAGATGTATCACTCCAGTTCCTGCCTTCATGTTCACATGGCATTTTCCTTGTGCATGTGTCTGTCTATGTGTCCAAATGTCCCTTTTTTATAAGGATACTCATATTGGATTAGGGCCTACCTAACGATCTCATTTTAACTTGATCATCTGCAAAGACCCTATTTCCAAATAAGGTCACATTCACAGGTACTGGGGGTTAGAACTTCAACATCTTTTGAGAAGATACAATTCAACCTATAAAAAAGTAGGATGCTCTTTATTATGCTGGGAAAAAAATATAGAAAAAGGGACAAACTCTTCATTATCTTGGTTGAGGGTGATGCTCTCTTATGGTGGATCATAGCTCCCTGATCTAACTTAATTTCAATTGGAACTTCTTCCAGCTGCTCTTTGCAGAGCAAAAGGCATACAGTGTGCCTGGGTTTTTGCAAAATGGTGAAGAGGCAAATACTATCCACCCTCTCTCCTCCCAAGACACCTTGCCTATATTCTAGTTCTTAATTGGCTAGAAGGTAGTTAGCTGGCTGCTGCATCTGAACAGGGAGGAAGAGAGTTCCATATAAGACAGTACATAATTTTGTTTATCTCTTGGAGATATTGGACAATAAATTACTCTTGGCAAATAAACACTAGCAATGACCCCAAGAATAAATCCCTAATGGTGGAAATGCAGGACAGAAGAGGTCAGGAAGAAAGGGGGCAGGGCACAGGAGAACTCCTTGGGGATCACCCTCCTCATCTGAGACACATGAGGCCTTAGTGGACTTGGCCTACTGAAGGCTTGTTCTAGGTCACTCTAGGAAAGAAACTCTATAGAAAATGTAACTTCCACATTCTATCCTACCTACGTCAACGGTTAGTTATCATATTTTGTGAAATAGACATTTATTTTTTTCCTAATGGAAACTCAGAGCTTGACCATCACACAAGTGACTCTTCTCTTGGGGCTGCACCCCCAGCAAAGACTCTCTAGATCTGGCCTCAGTGCCAACCCATGCTGGACATGGCTCCAGCCTGGGTGTTGGTCCTGGTGACATTTATTAATAAGCCCACTCACTGCTACTTAAGCTGTAGCTGGCAAGCTGGGGTGAGCACCTAAATTGACCGTGATTTGTGAGGAATTTTTTTTTACATGCTTTTAGGAACTAGAGCTTAATCAAACAAGCTCTCAGCTCTTCAATTGTTCTCACCAAGATTTTCAGCCATTCTGAAACACTGTTACTTATGACTGACAGCTGTCATGAGAGATGATAATGTGGGAGAAATAAAAGATCCTGCACATTCTCCTCATAGCAAGAGAAAAGCACTAGGCTGGGAGTCCTAAGGCACGGATTCTTGACCTGGATCTGTCACCAGCTGGGTGTCATGGGGAAAATCACTTTCCCTCCTCTCAGCCTCAGTGTTCTCAGATGTTTAATGCTGACAATAGTAGCTAGACACTCTTCCAAGCACTTTATATACATTGACTGACTTATGCTCAAAACAGCCTTATGAAGTAGTACTATTATATTTCTACTTTAAATATAAGATCAAGGCACGGAGAATTAGCTTGCCCAAGTTCACCTTACTAGCGACTGGTGAGCTGCGATTTAAACCAGGAAACCAGGTTCCAGAGTCTTTGCTCTCAACCACTGCGCTATAGCAATGGCACAGTAATAACAGTAACAACATCACCAAAGTAGTGAAGCCTCACTGAGATAATGCACATAAGAACTTGGCAAAATATTTAATAAATGTTGGCTATACTTATTATATCATGGGGCAGGATTCCAATAAATGCTGGGTGGGTAGGTGGGTGGCTGGATGCCTTTTTCAGCATCGTCTAAAATTCTTCTCCTGAGGGTGCAGTCCAGAGTTTGCTAGATTCCATTATTTTCTAGACTTGATGGAAAAATGTAAAAAGAACAACACTCATGAGTTTAGAGAAAAAAATGTTCACTTGAGCTAACTCACAGTCCCATTCTAACGCCTGCAAGATAAGGCTGGTCTGAAGAATGGCCAGCGAAAGTGTAAGACTTTCTGCTCCAGAAATAGCTCCCCTATCTAAATGCCGCTCTGCATAAAATGCTGCCATCTTTGGGTTAAACATTGTCCTCTACTTGCCTACGCAGGACTCTTAAAATACAAATGCCCACCAGGAGAAGACAGCACTAAGTCCCATCTGCCACAGTGTGAGTTAGTTTATTCCAGTCTCTCTCTGGGGGAATCACATATACATGCTATGCCTGTCTATACAGGCAGGAAGTATAGAAAGAAGTAGTAATGTGTCCCAGACTTTGCATGTTTCACAACTTTGGCTTGGGCCATCCGGATTCTAAGCCCATTGCTTTTGTTTCTTATTTCGGTCTGCCACGAAAGGCAAGGAAAGGCACAGAATCTAAATTTACAGAGCGCATACCAAGTGTCAGGCAGTGTGCCATGTGACTTCTCCAGCATAATTTCCTTTAGTCTTCACAGTAATACTGAAATGTAGGTACTCTCAACTCCCATAGCCTTCACCAGTTGTTTGGTCTGGATTTGGGTTTTTTGATGGTTTTGTTTGTTTGTTTCCTTGTTTTAATGTATAAAAAGAGAGAAGGTCAGAGATCAATTGCCTATAGTCCCATAAATTATAACTGGCACATGTGGGTCTAGAACTCAGATACGTCCAATCCTAAAGCTTGTTCTATGTGCCACCCTACACTGTGTGCATAAGTCACTCAACCCACATAGCCCAAGGGCCCCACAGTGGCAGGGGGGAAGAGGGGGCCAGAGAGAGGCCCTATAAACCAACTGATGAAAGAACCCAGAAGCACAACCCCAGACGTTCCCCCTCTTTTCAGATGCAAAGCTACAAAGTAGAAGACGTGGCAGGAAGGTGAGCAAAGGCCCCGAGTCCGTGCACACGTGTATTCACACACACAGACATTGCTTCTAGCCGGGCTCCTGCGTGGCTGAGAGGAAAGTTATTTACAGCAAGGTCTGGCCTCTCATGCTACCATGTAATTCCAGGCAATTGCACTTCCAAATAGATCTTTTTGGAGAAAATCAACAGCGGCTTTGCTTTCAATCTACTGGAAAATGAAGTCCTGTGAATGTGTTACATAAGCCCACAGGCGGAGGAGTGAGAAACTCAGGAGCCCACAGCTCTGCCAGGAGAGGGTGAGGCTCAGGCGCCCCAGTATCCAGGAACTCCTTCCCTCCTGCCCCAGCCCCGCAGGCCACTGCATGCTTATGGCTCTCTGGAGTCCACTGGAGCCCCAAAGAGGGAGCAAGGTGTGAGTGAAGCCTACAGAACCATCAGTGGGGGCTTAAGGGGAGAAACGGGAACCAGAGGGTGACAGAATGCCCTGTCAGGGGAGAAGCCTGGAGCACAGTTCCCACCCTCCCCAGCCTCAGTCCAATTTAACACTGCAGCAACAGCCCCCACCGTGCACCACTGTGCACACGGCCACACAAATGTCCCCAATATTCTTTTTTCTACTTTGTAATGTTTCTTTCCCATTATAAAAGTAATAAAATCTCACCCAAGAAAATTTTGAAAGTATAAAAACACAGAAAAATGAAAACAAAGTACCCATAATCCCATTACCTAGACACAGTCACTGTTCGCACATTGATGGACTTTCTTTTCAGTCTCGTTTTTATCTATTTTTAACTTAAAAAAAAAAAAAAGAGAGAGAGATTCCTGATGAGCTTTCCACAGTGCCTCAGGCATTCACCTCTGGGACCCTCCATTAGATGGTGATGGGCACTCACTCAGAGTTTGAAGCGGCTGGATAGCAAAGGAGTTGGCTAGACTGGACGGCCGGCCAATGGTTTGTTAGATGATGGACAAGGAACTCTTTAGTAGGATAAAAAGAGCACTGAACTAGAATCAAGAGATGTTAAGTCCAGCTCCATTTATGCCACCACTGACTGCAGTACCTTGGGTAAGTCATATCTTCCTTTTGGGGCCCCCTTGCCTCGTCCATAGTGAGAAGCAGAATAGTACATTAGGAGCCAGGTGAATGGGTTCTCGTATTTCTTCTGTTTCCTGAGAAAATGGCTCATCTGTACAATGGATATATTAATGCCTACACCCCAAAACTTCTTGCAGAATGGCTTTGATAACTATGAAGAACTATAAAAGTGAAAGCTTTCATTACGCTCAAAACATATGGAAAAATATCTGTGCCATCCATATACCTTAGAGATATTTTAGGAAAATACAAGAAGGCAATAAATGTGATACTACTATAAAGAGAATAAAAGACCACATAGGAATGAGATAAGGAAGAGACTTAGACAGAGGTGCTATTCCTGCATTTCAGACAAGAAATCACGAATAGCGAGGGGGCACTGAGGGAATGACACACAAAACGTATGCAAATGAAAGTGATTTTTTTCCCCTTTACCTTCTTTGTCCAAAAAGGCACTGACCACTCACTCTAAGAATCCAGATGGGAGGTTCCAATGCAGAGAGTATGATTTGAGTTTGGCACCGAACCTATCCAGGAACAGAGAGGCTGCGGAGATACCTCTGTACTGACTCAGCCACAGCCTCTCCAAAGGTAGAAGTCCAAGAGAAGGCACTCTCCAGCCCACACACTGGGGTCGATTTCATCTTTGCACATCATAAAGAAGTAGAGTGGAATGGAGAGGAAGGTGAGGGGAAGGAGGAGGCAACTTTGAACCACACAAAATGCAGAGGGGAGCTACCCATCATAATAGCCACACCAATTTGGGGGACCCCTAGAAGCAAAGTTGCCAGACCACGGAATTAGAGACAGTGTGCCACCTTCTGGCAGGCACACGTATTGCACAGTTTCCTGTGTCCCTGAATTCTAACCCTTGTCCCAATTCATAAGTTCATAAAGTATCTTTTCAAGTCAATACACTGATTTCATAGCATCTCCAAGACCAAGATCAGGCCAGGAAAAACCATTACAATTGATGAAACGTGCCTTTAGCAGCTCCCACTTCCTTATTCGACTTGTTCCCTCCAGCTTTTTCTTTCTGCTGCCATTTGGCTACCCCAACCCAGTGTTCTGAATGCATACATAAGTACCTATGACCTACCGGATCACCTCTTCCAGAAATACTTGTATTTTAAAGAAGACCTAAGGAGACAGGCATTATATAACATCCAACCTACATGTCCATTCAAACGGGTATTTGGGCAACCACTGTGTGCTAGGCACTGTGCTAGATCCATCTTCCAGGATCTTGTAATCTATTTAGGAAACTAAAAATGTACGAAAATGACTATATTACCACAGTGCAAGGACATAATATAGTGACTAGTAAAGAGAATATATTCTCTTGTTATTCTAGAAAGAAAAACATCACTTATGGTTGGGGTGGTCATAGAAGAGGATGTTTGACCTGTGCTTTAAAGGATGAGTAAGATTTTAACAAAAAGAGATAGTAAAGATGTGCATGGTAAAAGGAATAAAATGCACAAAGGCACAGACAAGGAAAAGCAAGACCTGCTCATGGAATACTTTGACCAGAGCATGCCCAGGAATGAAAGTGACAACTAATATTTACACAATTTAATAAAGCCTCTTTTTAAAGTTTTATCTTCTCTATCATCACATATGAAAATTATTATTACTATTGAGCCTATTTTATAGATGAAGAAAGTGAGACTATAATAGCCTAACTTAAATTATGAAGTTTCTATAACTAGAGAAAGAAGAACTTAAACCTGAGGATTCTATCTCCACATCCCAGGCCATCGCAAGCAAGATTAACTCAAAAAGGGAAACGGCAACAGTTCGGTAAGGGACAAGGAATACCAAGCTAAAAAATCAGGCTAATGGTAAGATTCTAGGCCCTATCACAGTGAAATGGATCTCCCTTTTAGGGCTCATGGAGGTGATTAGATGTGATCTTTGTCTTCTCTCCTTCCAGACAGGGCTGACCCCTCACTGGTCATTAACTTTCTTTTTCTTATGAACACACTCTAAGCTATAAAGCCATACAGACACTTGCAAGCAACACATAAAAAAGTTATTTCTTTTTTCCCCCAGTGCATTTATCTATTTGTTTGATTTTCTGCCTTAGGGAGCCTCAATGAATTAAAATGATACCGTCAAAATGTATGATTAAAAGACTGAGAGGCAATAACAGCAAAATCATACCGTGCATTCATATCCCACTTTAGCATCTGTTACCTCATTTACTCACGCAGAAATCAGCAGCACTCCGAGACATGAATGATAGAATGCAGCAACTCAATTTCACCAATGGGAACATTGAAACAGAGAAGTTAGGTGGTTTGCCTGCGGCAACACAGCAAGTGATTGAAACTGTAACCAGATCTCCTAACTCCCAAACCAGCCTTCTTTTCACAGTAGTGTGGTCTCTCCAGCTCAGTCAGGCTGTGGAGACGAAAGAGACCAGGTTGTGCCATCTGTCCCCATGTCCCAGGAGCTCTGAGTTCAGCACCAAAGACAGAGATACTCAGGCTCAACGCCATTTTTAAATGGCATGCAATGCCAGTTTCCAAAGTTTAGCTCAGAAACTGGGTTCTAGAATGCTGAACCATGCCATGTACTCTGAGAACACGGCATAGACACCTAGAAGTGACGGCAATAAAAATCACTTAGAAAAAGTCAGAGACTGGAGCAGACATCACTCCCTGACCTAAGTTGAGGCAAATGCAATTTTTAACAAGAGCAGCTACTCATTCTTCACCAAATAAAGTCTGGAATGATTTAATGATCAGTAATATTTATCCTGGTCTACAAATTCTGGACTCCAATTAACCAACTTTGTTTTCTCTTTTCACATTCCAGAATATCATAAAGACCCCAAACTATCAAATATAAAAGTAACAGCAACATCAACTAATTTCTATCCAGTTCTTGCTTTGTGTCAGGCCCCTGGCTAGGCACCTAAATGTTATGTCATCATTTAATCCTTCTGGTAGCAGGTATGAAGTGCTAATATATCTAACATGGAGAGGCTATGAAGAAAGCATTTGGGGAAATAATGACATTGTGCTGGCTGTGGAGTCACACAGCCCTGCTTCTCATGAGCCATGTGATTTTGGACACTTAGTTAGCCACCCTGGGACTAAGTCTCTGCATTTGTAAAATTGGAGAATCGCATGTTCTTCATAGGGTCATTAAGGAGACCATAAACAAAGCATGTAGAGCCTAGAGCACGATGTTAAGCACATAGTGGGTGCTCAATGGACACTATTTGATAAGTCTCTCCATCTTGTGTGAGTATCTTTGGTCTCCCTTCAGCCTCCTTCTTCAGGCCTCACTACCCAAGTCATTAACCCGGTACCAAGATAAAAATCAAATGTGGGGAAGAAGGGGAGGGAGTAGTTTCAATGAGAGTTAGCCCACAGACCAGAAGAGAACAGGACTTGCACTGAGTTACAAAATGATAGTGCCTCCAATGACTGTCTCGGGAGGGTGCAGCAGGGGAAAGACTGTGAACACGGCGGCTGGTTAGTGGTTACAGGCAAGGTCAGGTGTCTGCACTGTGAAGCTTGCTGTGCCTGGACACAGGCCAGCGATGGGCGTGTGGACTGCAACACGGCTGTGAGCCCGTGAACATCCTCTAGCCTCGCCTCCTACTCGCCTCATTCGCAGGACAGCTTCACCCCACCCCAGTGCTAAGGGTGAATGTGCTTTTTGATCAGAACCGCAGGCACAACTCTCAGTGTGTACCTGTCTCTGTAAGCATCAACTCCCTTCAACCTACCCTTATAATATGGGCTTTAGAATCTTGTCCCATTGAGAAGAAACAAAACATTTAAGAATGATAAAACTAGAGAAACTAGAATCTAAAAGAGCTTGGTGATGCATTCATTCTTTCAGCTATGACCATAAAGTCTCCCCTGTCAAGAAGCTCAGCGTCTGGTGAGGGACTCACTGCCCAGGGACACTACAGCCTGGTTAAGGCTTTAATAAAGATGCGCCCAAGGCACTGGAGAGGACAGAGACATGGGGGGAGGCCTACTGCCAACCACACTACTCATGCCCATCCAGGAACATTTCCCGACCCACTGCGTATATAGCGACAGCCACGGAAGCTCCTCCCTCACCACGCTGAAATGCTGCTTATTTCATCTGATAAGGCCTCTACCTCCCCCCACTTCCCAGGCTCTCTGACTGCTCCAAGACTCAAAAAATGACACATTTTTATATCTGAATGGAACCCTAGATATCATCTTTTCTGACATTTTTATTTTACAATCTGAGTCCCAGAGAGAGAATGACTTCTAGATTGCAGAGCTGATAGATCAAGAACTAAGACACAGGTCTCCCAACAACCAAGCAGGAAAACATACCACGTTGCAAGTGTCTTCCTGGCACATATGTGGTTCCTCACCCTCCCTTCTGTCTGTTTGCAACCCCATTTCCCCACAAGCCCCTTCACGGCTCTGAAAAGCCTCACGAGATAACTAGAAGCTTTAGTTAATTGGTTAACAAACTACAGCTCTGGGGTTCGAGCCAAGGAAAACAGAGACAGTTTCCTGCATCTTGATTCCAACTCTTTACTCCAACTATACTCTCTCAAACTAACCTGCATTATATTAAAAATCTTGGGTGGCCTTACTCAAACACTCCTCAAGATGATAATGGACACCAGGTCCATAAACAGCAGGACCGATGGGAAACCCCTCGAGTCCTGCGTTGCGTTACTGGTCAGGTTCTCTTCTAGCCCCTCCATCCCTGACAGCTGAATGACCAGGAGGAAACAAGCAGCCTGGAGCTGTAGATTGTGTTCGTTGGCAACTGGGGGCAGTGACAATGCTCCTCTTGATTAATCCTTACACGTGGGCTCTCCGTGAGCTGTGTTTTCCCCAGGACTCCCCGGGAAGCAGCGTGGTGGAGCAGAAGGCAGAGGAGCCGGGCAACCTGGGCAGGAGTGCATCTTCTCTGCTAAGTCACCTATAACACCTGTTTTCTCATCTGTAAAATGGGGATAATATCATTATTAATCTCATTGTTGTGAAAATTAAATATTTGAGTAAAGGACCTGGCTTATATTAAGGGTTTACAAAATATCAGTTTATTTCCCCCTCTACTAAAGGGAGGGAAATAAATACCCCTATTCTTATCTAAGTCCTAACTCTAATTTGTTGTGGAACCTGAATATTTCATTTCCTTCCTTCAACTCCTTGGTTCTCTCTTTTCAAAAAGGGTGTCATTCTTAAAGGATAATGTGACAAAACTGCTAACTGTTCCCTGGATAAAAGTGTGATTTACAATAGAAGCATAATTTTAACAGTAGAGTGAATCATATGTGAGTAAAAGGGAGGAAGTAAACAATGACTAAGTGCCTACTATGTACCCAGCACTTTAAGCACGTTATTTCATATAACCTTTGTAATACTTCTGAGACAAGGGTACTTATTATCCCATTTTACAGATGTGGATTGTCAAGGTTAAATAATTCAAACCAATAGAGATATTAAGCAGCAGAGGTGAATATGAACCTGTAGAACCTGTCAGACGTCGAAGCCCACTTTCTTTCTATTTATGGGACACTATATGACACTCTTGCTGTGCTGGAAGAAGGTGCCCCATTTCGGGGGCAGAATTGTCCACTGTAACTCATAAGAAGAGAAGGCACAAATATGAAGCATGCTCCTGGACCCTCCTGACCTAGTCATCTTCCTTCCACTGGGATTTCAGATGAACAGGAGATGGATTTATGCCAGTGACCACCAGAGGGGGATAACAGCTGGCAGAGTACAGAGCACACGCACAGGCACCCGCGCGCGCGGAGGTTCCCAGTAGCCCCCCAAACAATAGCAGAGGATTAACACACAGAGAGATACCTTCCAATATACAGATCCAAGAAAAACAGAGGCTTCCTCTCAGCCTCTCCATGGTCAAACCCTGCTGCGCTAGAGCATACTTTGAGGAAAAAGAAGGAAACCAGGTATCCCTAGATCAGGTGAAAAACATTCCTGTTTTGAAGAAAATAACAAAATCAGATTTGACCCACTGGGTCTTGTAATCAAAGAAGATCATGCACACAGTTAAAAAGAAATGGATTTGGAACTGAACGACAAGAGTTTTGGAAGCCTTGCTCAACCACACCCGTTGTACGATCACGTACAAATCCCTTAACACCTCTGATCATCCGTTTCCTCAAATGTAAAATGATCCCAACACCGCCCAGCAGGGTTATTGTAAAGACAAAATGCAACGAGCTAAGGCAAAGTATGCCATAAACCGTAAAGGCTACGCAAATGTCAGCTGCTCTTACTGGTATTACAATTACGATTCTCTATTCAGTATCGACGTTCCCTCGATGACAAGGCCCTGTCCTGGACAACATGAGGTCTGGTGCAGGAGTCACAGGGCTTTGGCGGCATGCAATCAAGTAGAAGGAGCAGGGTGGTAGTGAACAGCAGTCCTGGAAGGGAGGGTCCAGATCTCCCACACTGATACTTTGTGTTCTGCCTGCCTCCCCCTCTGCCCATCCAGAGAAGGAGAACTACCAGCTTGTTACTTGTATTCTAGGGCTGCCCTAGCAAACTACCACCAACAGGATGGCTTAAAAACAGCAGAAATTTATTCTCTCACGGTGCCAATGGCCAGAAGCCTGACATCAAGGTCTCGACAAGGCCACACTCCCTCTGAAGGCCCTTGGGGAGCCTCTTCCCTGGCTTCTTCCAGCTTCTGGTGGCTTTTGGAATTCCTCGGCTTGTGGTGACATCACTCTTATCTCTGTCTCCATCTTCATATCACCTTTTTAAAAAATCTGTCCTCTTTTCTCTGTCAAATCTCCCCTGTGTATCTCTTCTAAAGACACTTGTCATTGGATTTAGGGCATACTTGGATAATGCAGGTTGATCTCTCCACCTCGAGATCTTTAACTTAATGACATCTGTTACGCCCATTTTTTTCCAATAAGGTAACATTTACAGGTTCCAGAAATTAGGCTGTGACATATTGTGTGTGTGTGTGTTTGGGGGGCACCATTTAATCCATCACAAAGCCCAACCAGAACAAACCATGAAATATTTTGAACTCTGTGATGCTGTATTGTGGGACACACAGAATGAAACGCTAGGCCTGACCCTAAGAAGGGAGAGGTGTGACATCTAAGTTATCAGAAGCACAAAAAGCCAGGTCAGTTCTGCCTGGGGAGGGCAGGAGGAGGGCTTCCTGGAGGGAGTGACATTTAAATTGAGCCTTGAAGGATGGATTTTGATAAGGAGAAGGGAAGGGAAAGAAATTCTGATAGAGGAAATAGAAAGAATGAAGATGCAGAGGTTAAAAGGGGGAATTTGGGAGAAGAAAACAGGAAGGAGAAAGAAGGATGAGACAAAGAAGAATATGTCCGGATGAGAGACTAAAATAGAAAGAACCTCACCGATGCTCCAGGGTGAAGCAGAGAGAAAGCTAGAGACAGACCATGGTAGGGAGCCAAGTCCGCTCTACTGCATGCTCTTATTCCCCGCTCCAGAGGTTGCTTCTCCTAAAACACAAGGCTCGCCCTGGGTAATTCTGCCCCTGACTGGGGTGCAAACAGCTCCTCAGAGAGGCAGGTTCAAGGCTGGGAGCTGGCAGACTGAAGACAGACAGACAGACAGACAGGCAGCCTGTCGCTGATGCTGGGCCACAGCAAACGCCGCAAGCCCAGACCACTCCCTGTGCCTCAGGACACAGACAGTTGAACCCAGTTAATAGAAATATAAGCTTCAGGCAATCAGATTTATCCAAACACTAAGAACATAGCAGGAGGATGCTAACAGCATGCAAACAGATGAGATGGGAGCCCTTTACGATGCTCAGATTGGGCGGGCCAGGTGCAGACAGCAATCACCCACAGCATGCCCCACCCCAGCCCCTTCCTCACCTCCTCTTGGCGCTCTCCTCCCCTCTCCCACCGCTCCTGGACAGGCCTGATTTGCTCTAATAAAAGCGGCCTCAGCCCCAGGGAGCCTGCAGAAGGAACATAGCTGATTTCACCTCTTTAACCCTGGAACTAGGAGAACCGCTGAATGCTGACTCTGGCCATCCCTGGGGAGGATCCCGGAGCTTTATCTCGTGAGTTGCATGACCTCTAGGAACCTGTGCACAAGTGAGATAAACCTCTGTGCCCAAGAGGAAGCCTACTTATCTCCCAACAAAGCATCTTTGAAAATTACTATTTTTTTTTTTTTTTTTTTGCTTCTCAGGGAAGGGAGTATTTTAAAAAATAATAGCAGCAATAACAGTAATAATAATCATCAGCAGCTGATGCACGCATCCTGGCCAGCTCTGCAGGGAGGAGGGGGTGGGGCCTGCAGGGCAGGATTGCGCTGGGACTGTGGGTGACTCATGCGCCAGGGGCAGGCGGGTTCCCCGAGGGTCCTGGAGCCCTGTGTCTGGTTTGAGAGATATGGCCGCCACCTCTCTTCATACAGAATAAACAAATGATTAACTGTCTCATTAGCAACTGTGCGGGGAGACACACAACTCACGTCCCAGCAGGTGGTGCAGCCAAGAGATTTATATTATTTAACAATAAAAGCAAAACAAACGTGACCTTCTACCCTGCCTGCCTGCGTGGGGCCCTCACACTAAAGCAGGGCCGTGGTGGTGGGGACGCAGGCAGTGCCCTCACCTGGGAGGACACGGATTCCAGCGGAAGGAGGGAGCGGGTGCTGGGCTATCTTCCCAGCATTTCAGGGCTGGGGGCAGGTTAGGGGGGTTGAAATGGAAGGAGGGAGAGAGGGAATGAGATTGCTCAGAAATCCAACACAGTTTACTCAGGAGCTCCTTGGGAAAGAGAATAGAAGCAGAAATCAAGAGCCCCCAGTTCTGGTCCCAACTCTTACTAGATGTGTGAAAAGTTGGGCAAATTCTGCCTTGTTTTTCACACCTGTAAGATGGAGAGGGAGGTTTAAGAAAAAAAGGACTATGGGAATGCAGGCCATCATTACGCTACTTTATCACACTGCATAGCAGTTAGGAGAGCAAGCTCTGAACTCAGCCGTCCTGGGATCCAATCTCGGCTCGACCACTTACCAGTTGTGTGACCACAGGCAATTCGCTTCTCTCTGTGATCTGTAAAATGGGTGTGTCCATTACGTTTACCTTTTAGAATTAAAGAAGGTAATTCTACAGGCACTAAACAATGCATGCACAGAGGAGTGGGTGCTGGATGTGTTGTGGATTTTACCATGTTTCATCCTTGTTCCTCACCAATGCCCTCGTTTTAAATAGACAACCTAGATTTACATTTGCAAGAATTCCAGTAACAAATTCCTGCCCCCACATCTCAGCTTTTCTCTAGTTTTTCCTCCTATCCCAGAGAAAGAGATACCTTGATTTGTTTCTAATATACAACCCACTCTTCCCTCCTCTGAGGTTTTGATCCAAAATTCATTTTTTTTTTTTTTTTTTTTTTTTTTACTGACTTCTGCTCTTTCCATCCCATTGGCTCCATGTCCCTCTCCCTACAAACATGGCCAAGGCTCACTCAGCCTAGGAACAACCCTTGGTCAACCAACCCTCTGTCAACCATGTCTCTCCCTCAAACCAGCAACTTCCCCCTTCCTTTCCCCTCTGAAGAGAGCGATCTATATTCCTTGTCTCCACTTGCAACTTTCATTTCCTCCTTGGCTTCCCTCCCCAATCGCTCTACTGGTGGCAAAAGACGCCCAGCACGTCCGGCTCGTCTGATCTGTCCCACACTTCTCCCCAGCTTCGGCATGAGCTCTCAGTGTCAGGTGGCCTCACTGACAACCCCTCATTGAGATCCTTCCTTCCCTTGGCCTCCAGGATGTAGCTATGACCTGGTTCTCACCCTTCTTTTCTATCTACTTTTGCTCTGCCTCTTTCACTAGCCCCTGGTCCTAGTCCTTGAATATTGTTGTCCTTAGTGGCTGGGCCTTGGAGCCCTTTGTCTTTTGGCCTAGGCAACACCTGAGTGCCCTCAAGAGGCTCAGACCCCGAGATGCCAGGTGCATGGAGGCTAAGGGCTTGAGACACTGTGGTTTGGCTGATAGAATGTTTTCAAAGCCTGTGTGGCCGAGCAGTTATTAGATTATCTGCAAGAAAAGCAGCTTAGCCCTGTTCTCTTGCACCAGGCCTCTACGCACACTTTGTCACTCCCCACCCTCAGTAATATTTGAAATGGTGAGTCTTGCTGCCTAGTTTCTCTGGGACAATTTTACCCACTTTCACAGATCACACACCATCCCTAGTGCTGAGGGGACCCCAAACTTCATCTCTGCTGTATTTTCCTCTTTTGAACTCAAAACCAAATTCCCAGCTGTTTAATGGTCCACTCCACCTGGATGTCCAAAGAGGTTCTTAAGTATGTCTGAATCTCCACAATGCCTTGTCCATCTTGCTTAACGATATCACTACCCATTCAGTTGTCGTAAATGGAAACCTCGGGATCATTCTTGACTCCCCATTAATTTTCCTGCTCTCTGGTTCCTAGTAAGCTGCCATGTCCTGTCAACTTCACCCGTAAAACAGCCAAAGAATCTGTCCCTTCCTCCCTGCCCATTCTGCCACTGTCCTAATCACACCACACCCCACTTCCAACCCCAGTTCCTTCTTTATCTTCCACGCCAGCCACCAGAAAGATCTTCCCCAAAATAAGTCTGTCTGCAGAATTACTTCAGTCTCCACCACACACCTGCTACAGCTCAAAATCTATTCTCTCCTTCTACTTTCCCTCTCCAGCAAAATTTTTCAGTGCTTTCTCAGTGGTTAAGGCATTCTTGAAAATCACCTGGGGAACTTGCTAAAATGCAGATTCCAGGTCTCAGCCCCAAATGATCTAATTCAATCATTTCCAGTGAGTCTAGGAGATCATATTCTTAAAAAGTACCCAGAGAATTTTAGTACAGTTTTCTACAAATCACTTTTAGAAACTCTAATCGGAAACCACAGTATAAGTGTTAAGAACC
>CAUYSK010109553.1:0-18952 GCA_963575035.1 Avahi laniger
ATGCCCTAAAACATTCAACTCTACCTCTTTATTTATATGTGTGTTTTTATTTATTAAAAAATATTTCTAATATTTGGCAAATTTCCCTTGAGTTCTCTGTAGCACAGCTGTGCTGCTTATCCCGTGACAGCCTGAAAGAGCACAGGAGCCTTTGGCCCAGAGATAAGCTCTGCCCTAAAGAATGACATGATCAAGGCTTTTATTGCACCTGGCTCTCTCTGGCCAGTGAATATTCAGACTTATTCAATGCAAAATATGACTATGCCTGCTATACTTTCTATTGCTTTCATTTAATATGAAATATTAAAACAATTTTTTAGACTAAAAATACAGTAAGCCGTGACTTCTCTGAAGTTCATTAATCCAGCGACCTCACCTATCTGGCTGTTACTTTTTACTGCCTAAATGGCATCACAGAATGGTGCAGAGTTAAAGTTTAATGGGAAAGTGGCAAATTCTCCAATTTCCCCATGTTGTAGTCAGAGAAACTGAGATCAAGAAGTAGGTATCAGTTTCTGGGCATCAAAAACAGATGAGAGAAAACTTTTGCACGCTCATGCACAGGTGGTGTGTTCTTCTTTGGATGTTACTCTAATATACTTGGTCACATTCTCAATTGAGCACTGTCTCTAGAGTCAGGAAATACTGGGTCTGAATTCACTCCTTGTTCCTTGTTAGCTGTGTGTACCTCACACTCTCATCTCATAAGGCAAGGCTAATTATTCCTACTTCGCACAGTTGTGAAAATGAAGAGAAATCACTTTTGTGAAAATGCCCGGTATATTTGACATGGGATTGAAAGAATGTTTCCAAAGATGACACGTATTGTAGCATGTCTGTATGTTGATTGGAATGATCCAGTCAGAGAGGGACAAGTTGATAATGCAAGAGAGAGGGAAACTTCTGGGCCACGTCCTGTGGGGGCAGGAGAGTGGGAGCCTGGCATACCCAGAGGCAGGAGCATACACAGTTTATTCCTAGAAACAGGGGAGAAGCCAGAGAATACAAGCATGGATGCTGCTAATTAGGTCAATGGATGTTGTGGTGGAAACTTTTTGCTTCTACTTCCTCGGTAAGATAGAAAGTAGGATCATTAGCTGAGAGTTAAGATGAACACGAACAGGATTCCTTATAGCAAGGAAAACACTGGGAGAATGGGTGTCAGCCACATCACCTATGTTAGTCTGTTCAGGCTCCATAACAAAATATCATAGACTGGGCAGTTTAAACAACAGAAATTTATTTTCTCACAGTTCTAGGGGCTAGAAGTCCAGCACCAAAGTGCTGGCAGATTTGGTTTCTCCTGAGATCTCTTTCCTTGACTTCAGATGGCTACCTTCTTGCTGTGTGCTCACACAGCCCTTTCTCTGTGTGTGTCCCTGGCATCTCCTCTTCTTATAAAGACAGCAGTCATATTGGATGCCAAGGTTTGAATGTGTCTTCCAAAGTTCATGTGAGAGATGGGACCTTTAAGAGCTCATTAGGTCGTGAGGGCTGTTATCTCAGGAGTGGGTTCCTGGTAAAAGGATGAGTTTTGGGCCACCTTTTTTCTCTCATGCATGCATTTTCTCACACTCTCTTGCCCTTCCACCTTAGCATGTAGCAAGAAGGGTCTCACCAGATGGTGGCACCTTCGTATTGGACTTCCCAACCTTCAGAACTATGAAAAATACATTTCTTTTCTTTATTATTTACCCAGTCTGTGGTATCCTGTTTCAGCAACATAAATGAACTAAGACTAAGGATTAGGGCTGTACTTTTATGACCTCATTTAACCTTAATTACCTCTTTAAAAGCAATACCTCCAATATGTTACATTCTAAGGTACTAGGAGGTTAGGGTTTCAACACATGCACTTGGGGGAACACAATTCAGTCCATAACTTCACCCATATTCAAAAAATCTTCCAGAGTAGGACCATTTATTGAAGGGACAAGTATTCACACACTTCGTTTATCAAAATGACTCTGAAACATCCATTCTGCAATCAATATTGAGCAAGGTATACTATGTGCTAGAGATTTTGGCAGGAACCATACTCATAAGACAAGTGATACATGCTCCCTGACTTCAAGGAAAGCAGAGTCCAATATGAGGAGAAACATGAAAGCAAATGTGTGCTTACTCTGGCTGCGTCGTAGCAGGTATGGAGGGTGTCGTCAGGACAATAGTGTTCTTCCAACAGAGAGCCTGAGTTGCTTTAAAAACCTCAGAGAACATGAGGGTTGGCCTCAGCTTTGGAGAATGAATTGGAGATTAATAGGGAAGAGTGCTCCATGCCTGGGTCCTGGTTGGTGGCTGAATGAATGATGGTAAGAGGTACAGTGGTGGATGATTAGCAGAGGCCAGAGTATCAAGTGCCTTCCTTCTATTCTGTTCTAAGGACCCGAAGCAATTGTACAGGCCATAGATCCTCATGATTTAGTGTGCTTCAGTATCATCTGACAAAATCCCTTAAAAACCTATTACCTTTCACATTCAACCCCCAGAAACTTAGATTATTCTTATTCCAGTTTGAGGAAGATTGTGTTTTATGCATCAAGATTAAGGTAAATTATGTTGCCCATCCTCTAATTCCCTGCATAATTCATTCGTAATCAGCAATGTGAGGTACATCAATGTTTTATATTGCATTGTGATTCACAAGTAAAGTTTCATAAGGATCCACAATGCAGAAGATACTAAAAGAGACATCAGTAGACCTAAGCCAAAATAGGCATGGCCTCACTCCCTCAAGATGTCAGGTGATGTGAAGATCTAATACGGCAGCACAGAGCAGCTACAGACTCATGCTGGGGAATAGGAAGTAGTCAGAAGGGAAGAAGAATGGCCTGGATCCAACAATTCTTTCTCCCTAATTTCCAGAACGGCAGGAGAGTTGGGTTTTGAGCAGGGGAGTGGATCAGGCACTGCTGGGGAGGAGGGTGAGCTATCACCACTACCCTGGTACTTTCCTTCTTGGCCCTCCAAGGGCCAAACACAATGAGTTCAGGCTTTAGTTATCTGTGTTATTGAAATTACAAAGTAGTGATTTAAACTTCAAGCTAATTACAACTTGAAAGTAGTATTTGAATACTGACTCCCTATAGGTGCAACATAAGAGGGAACACGCAGAAAAACAGATGAAAACGTTCATTATTGGCTTTTACGTAAATAGATAATTCTAAGATTTGCCGTGGAAATTCAAGTTTTGATACTAATAACTTCAGCTGACCTTTTGGCTATAAATGTTAGATATTTTCTACTTTTTCTTTTTTTTTTATTGATTCCATGGTAAATTCAGCTTTAAAGTTGACATGGCTTGATTTAGTGTAAAGGCAATGTCTTTTAAGGGAGCCTCCTTCCCCTTTCTTCTTATTATCCTACACAATTTAAAAATAAATATTCAGGATCAGTGGCAAACAGGCTGGTACTCACATTATCTATTGATAATTACCCAAATAACCTAGGCCTCCTCAAGTAATCTAGTCATGATTGTAACCCAAAAAAGGATCTAATAAACGAATGACAGTATTTGTGGTTAGAATTATTTTGACTGAGGGACTGAAAAATAAACATTTTTCTGAATCAATATATGTTATGAGTGTAGTCACTGCCAAATATTTTAGAAGACAATTTTAACAATTGCAAGGGATCTAGCTTTAAAGAAATAACAAAGATTTTAAAATGGGTCAAACTGTTGACCTAATTTTGAACCTCTGTGAAGTTTGCTCTATTCAACAAGCTCCACATTTTCTTTTCATCATGCTATTATTAGAAAGAAAATCAGAACATCATTACACAAAAAAGCACATCCAGCCAAGAATTGCAATTACTGAAACAGCCCTCACATTGTATCAACAAGATTTGCCAACAAAACTTTTCAAAAATAAAAAGACAATAAATGAAATTCTTTCTGTGAAAGGTTACTTCAGCATTGGGCAATAACTCTGCATATGTTTAGCTTGATAGAATTCACACTTCACACTTTAGTGCCTAACACATTGACTCTTATGCAGGGTCAAACATACTGACTAAATTATGTAAGTGTTTTTTATTTGTCCTATTTTAATTATTTCAGATAATAACTTTTAACATTAATTACAACTTATGAAAAACTCAAGTTCCACAATTTTCATTTTGACAACTGATGAAATTATTGGTTATTGGTTAATTAAGGGTATTTTTTATTATTATTTTAAAACTGGTGAGATACCTTGAAGAATTGAAGACAAAAAGAGGGAGAAGAGGTAAAGGAAGACAAAATAAAAACAAATGTATACAAATAAATTCTTTGCAATGAGACAACCTAAGTTAAGCTTGGATTTCTCATTAACTCATGACACTCTCTTGGCCTATCTGAGATTATTTTCCTACCGATAAGAAAAAAGGAGATAAAAAATACCTGCCTTGCAGGGTTTTGGTAATGACTAACTGAGATGATGGGCAGTCAATATGCTACTTCTCATCTTTCTTCTTCTTTCTGACTTTGTGGAAAGTTTCCATGTTGTCTTGAAGATATAATTATTAACACAATGGCCAAATAAATGGTAGCAAACTTACCAGTTTTGAATAAAATTTTAGTAAATTATGGATTCATATATCATAATATATAATAGAGATCAGTTTCCCTAGAAGTACAGCCTAAGATGGGGAATCTTGTATAAGAGATTTATCGGGGGAGTGCTCTCAGGAAAAACCAGCAATGGGGGGAGAGACAATAAGACAAAGGAAGAAACCGGGCAAAATTCAGCTTTTTAGTCTTCTTGTTCCACAGGGGACCTTTAGAACATCAAATTTCACCTAAACATGCATAGTCCCCCTAGAAGCCTAAGACACCTCCCTATTACTCATTCATTGGCTATTGGCTACCAACCACCCTGGCAGTTCGGGGCTCTCAGAGCCAGCAGGCTCATGTAGGCCAAGGGCAGTCCACACTCCCTGAGCTGGGGCATGAGTTATACCAAGCTGGTCGGGGAGACCAACAGTAACTGCTACAAGTCGGAGGAGAAAGACTGATTTCGGCCACACAGATTTTATTCTGAAGTGTGCTCTCCAGCATACAGTGCCGCCAATGCAAACAAGACCAGTACAACAATTCAGTTTTTCAGAACCAAATGAAAGAACAATTACATATTGTTAAGAAAAGTTTACTGTGGGATTCTTTGAATAGGAAGTATTCTCAGAACACCTCACATTGAATTTGATTCACAAATGTTTGATCTGCCTACAAATTTTAGGAACTGGGTAATTCCCGTGATCTTCCTCAGCACTAGGATTCTGGGAACCCACCCAGTGCAGAAGGAATGTTGTGTCTATATTGTGGGACACTACATTTTACTGATTCTAAAATTGGAGCACATTCACTGATACCTTGAGGCTACTTACTGGGAAAAAGGACCATTAGAGGCCGAAATGGTCCCGGAATTAGGGTGATAAACTGACCTGTTTTGCCTGGGACTAGGAGTGTCTCCCCTGGAAATGAGACTTTCAGGTTTAAAACCCAAACAGTCCCTGGCAAATCAGGACTAGTTGATCCTCCTACATAGAATTTATAGCAAGAAGATTCACTATACCTACAAATTCAGAAATTAGCAAATTTAGTTCTTTAATTTTGAATTGTGTAGATACATAATTCGTCTCTCTGCATTTTGAATTGAGAATGAAACAAAGAGTATTAGGTTTTAGAACCTCTTTCCCACCGCACCCCCCACCCCATGCCCAATCCTTGAAAAGTTTTTTTATGTAAAGTTTCTAATTATATGGCAGGATTTCTGTCAGGTGCCATTCTTGATTGGTCTTAGGAGAAATGGAAATTTCTTACCATTTTCTATGCGCCATCCCTGGTTTCTCTCAGCAGGTACCTAAGCAAAAATTTACCTTGATTCAGAAGTGATTTTTAATTTATTACTGTTACTTTCTGTTTCTGGTGATTAGGGGACTGGAATTTTTTCCTTTTCTCAATTTGAAAGCTGATTTTCTGCTTTTTAAAATTTAGAAAGGCACATTGTTGCCTAAATTAATTTATAATTGAATTTAGTCAGAGTACCCTAAAGCTTACAGTCATGTAATGCCAAGAAGGACTACTTAGGATTTTAAATGGTTTGCTAGAGCAATAAGTATGTATATATATACCCATTGTGTATGTGTGTATATATATATATGTGTGTGTGTGTATGTATGTGTGTGTGTGTGTATATATATATACATGTGTATATATACATGTGTGTATATATATATACACACACACATATATACACACTCTTTCTTTCATACCATTTAAGCAACTATACTTAGATTAAAAAGGAAGTAAAACACACCCTGGTTTTATTTCAATCTCAATGTCTTTCCCCATAACATTGCCAAATTCTGGCCTCAACTTAGTGCCTTTCACAACTTTTTTCTGGTCCAAGGCAAACTGCTGTCATCTTAACCTCAGAGTAAAGCACAAGTGAGATTTAACTTCAGAAAAGGTCAGGTTATCACCAAAAGAATGAAAATAGACAATCTGCTTGGATGCAAGTCTAACAAAATGCTTGTCCTCAAAGGGTAGAGCATGTCCTCTATTTAAAGGGAGTTTAAAGAAAGGCCATGGTGGACACAAGACATTTCTTCCAACACATTGCTTGATTGGGCTCCAATTCTGATTTTATTCTTGCCATGTAACCCTTTCACATGAAATGTCCTCATCCCATTAAGACTACAGTAAACCTTGCATGAAATCACCTAATGATTTGCTACAAGAAAAAGTCCACTCAGAACAGAGATACCTGCTACATTTCAGCTAATATCCGACATTTGAAAGCTACAGAATTGATACTTTCTCTTACCTGCTAGCTTATTACACATTGCCTGGGTCCCTATCAACATCCAAGCTAGAATGCATATAGATGAACACACTCTAAATTAGTTGGCAAATACTTTCTTAACATCACATTCATTGCACTATCTTCATACATGCATGTCTTTATAAGGAGCTGATCTTTAAGGCTAGAGATAGAATCCAATCCCTGCATTTAATGGAAATCTCTCAGAAGCAAAAAGAACAGTGACCATCTTTGGTCACCCTTTGATGCTTAGATAAGAAGAATATTTTAGCTATTATCCTCACAACACTCCTGCAAGATATATTTTTATATTCCCACTTGACAAATGACAAAAATGAAACTCAGTTGGTTTGATCTACTTGTTCAAGGATAAAGGTACAGGGAAGATTTGAATCTGGGTCCATGAGAAACCAAATTTCCAAGCTTCTTCTGTTCTACCCCCCTGCATCCATTAAAGAAATTTCTATTCAGTGTGTTTAACCGAGAGGCCCAAGAAGAAGCACAATGCAAACACTGAGTACAAGTTTTATGAAGCCCTAGTGCCCTGCCCTCAATGAATCAATAGTTAAGTAGGAGGGGCAGACAAGTAAGCGATCAATCCCATACAGACTCATGCACACAGTAATAGGGACAATCGCAGGAACTTGGGAATCCTTGGAAGAATACTAACCCCCAATTTCTGAGGTTTAGGTAAGGCTTCTTGGAGGAAGGAGCATCAAAGATGAAATCTGAAGGGCAATTAGAGATTATTGAGATGAAAGTTGGGGACACTAGGTTATCTCACGCCTTCTAGTCAGGGTAAATGTGATAAACTGGAACTGAGAGGTTAACGAGTATATGTGGAATCAAGCTAAATGCCATAGTACCATGAAAAGAAAATGCAAATGCAAATGAGCATGAAACAATAAAGAATAAATAGACTTTGAACAAACGCATTCTAAAACAAACAAGCTGCTGCAAGTTCCCAGCACTGAGCTATACAGTTCCAGCCCAGAAGGCCCGTCTGCATGCACTTTGGCCTGAAACACATTAAGGATGCAGAAGTAAATATCTTCCAGTTCCCTGTCAATATGGAATTTTCAAAAAGATAATATTATTGATGACAGATGTCAGATGATCTTTATTCCCTATGCTCAATGAATTTGCCATTAAATGGAAATAAGCAGCCTGTCTTAATAATTGGAGTCTGACCCCTTTGCAAAGCTAACACTATCCTGGAGTATTTGCAAGGCCACAGGCCCAGGGTAACTATGAGATGTCTGGCGGTTGAGTGGAAGTCCTGTTAGAGGTGACACCATCAGTACATGGCATGCATCTTTCAAGAGCATCTTTTTATTATTTTTTTGATTGTGTAGCTCCTACTATACGCCACATCCAAAATCATTCAAATTCGGTACTAATTGTTTAAACTTGAGCAGGCGTACAATCCATGGCAAGAACTTAAAGGACACTGATATTGGTGTCAAAATGTGAGAAAAAAGAGACAGACGTTCCGCAACTGTATTATTAAAGGATGAGGCGTAACACCATGAAAAGAAACCAAGCTCACTTGCAGCATTCTCCATGTCGAGTGGCAGCGACGCTTATCTTGCTCCTAGGATGTGTGTTTCCTTTTCTGGGGGATGTTTTATTTTTTTTTTTAATACTGTGGTAATAACACTATTCAAAATTAAATTGTAAGTGTATTTTCATTAATATACTTTCAAGGTAATTTGCTAATTAGAGATCTGCAAAGACCATCTTTTATAATTGGCTTTTACTTATTTTAAAAGATTTTATTCAATGTTGGCTGACAGTAAATTTTGCTCCACACTGACAGAGAAAGAGAGGGAGAGAGAGATAGAGAGAGAGAAAGAGAGAGAAACTAAGCTGGATCTAAATGAGGACAAGCCCAGCCTATTCTAATTAACATGATTCAATTGAACTGTAATGGTATTGAAACAATTGACTTTTACCATTTCAACTTAATTATTCTATAATAGGCAGAGGAATGTACGTTGCTTCCCGCTTAAAGCAATTTTGAAAGTGACATCTTTGAAGTATGGCACTAAGTGATTTTTTTCTCATCCACAATTTGTGAATATTGTTTTAAAACATCATTAAGTCAAATAACCATAGTCTAATTAAGTCTTTTGTAGATTTGAGGCGATTTCATGAAATGCCATGGGATTTATTTGACTCTTTTCGTTACTTGACTGAAAGTTTTTGAGAGGCTGAATGGATGTAAACCCCAGAATCCTCATCCTGAGGGAATAAATGCTGAAAAGTATTTGGGTTGAAATAGTATTGCTTAATGTGATATTAGAAAAACAAAACTTAAGGGCTTGCTCAGGAGTTCTGCCAAAATATCACAATATTGCTTGGACAAGTCCCAATCTTTTCTTTGTGCTCAGATGGGCATAGCTGCTAACGGGTTAGTTAAGAAGTTGTAGATAACTGAGCACTTGGGATGTAAACCATAAGTGCCTACCAAAGAATAATAAAAGACCCCTATAATAAAATAATCCTAGAGCTAAAATAAAAAATAATTTTTAAAAAAAACTAAATTTACTTGCTTGGTGAACAAAGCAGTGCTATGTCCCTTAAGAAACAGGTTCAACAAGTCTTCCGTGCTTGAAAGAGAGGACTTTGTTCCATGTTAGAAGGGCCTCTAAGCATTACAATCTGATTGATTCATTAGAGAACTGGACATTCTTCTTTAGACTGGCCATTTTTCTGGTTTAACTTTGAAAAGTGCAGTGTTAGGCCGGGCACGATGGCTCACGCTTATAATCTTAGCTCTTTGGGAGGCCGAGGTAGAAGGATTACTTGAGGCCAGGAGTTCAAGAGCAGCCTGAACAACATAGCAAGACCCATCTCGATAAAAAAAAAAAAAAAAAAAAAACAGAAAAATGAGCTGGGTGTGGTGGCACATACCTTTAGTCCTAGCTACGCATAAAGCCTGAGGCAAGAGGCTCCCCTGAGCCAGGGATTTTGAGGCTACAGTGAGCTGCAATCATACCACTGCACTCTAGCCTGGGCAACAGAGGAAAACCCTGTCTGAAAAAAAAAGTGCTGTATTAGCTTCCAAAGAGGTCCAGGATGGATTTCTAAGACCACTGGACACAGGCAGTGGACACTTGTGTAAGCATTTGCTGGGAATTTGGGCAAATTTCCAAAATAGATAGAGGAAGGAACAAAATGGTGAACTCTTGATAAAATTGTTCTCTTTGACACCTTCATCTTATAGAAGATGAATTGGTAGCCCTGTAGGGTAAAGTGATTTTCCCAGAGTCACAGAAGTCTTGCTACTTGCAGAAAACCCAAAGTTACAGGGGACTTAGGTTGAGCAAAATGCTGTCATATTGTGATCCAGGTAGAATCACAAAAGTCTCTGACATTGGAAGGTTTGTCGGAGAAGGGCTTACGTTGTTTCAAAATAATTTCTGATCAAGGTATGTCATTTTTGCATCTTCTGAAGTTATAGAAGTAGTAAATATGTCTTTTTAGAAGCTCTTACTCAGAAAATCAATTAAATAGCATTTACTAAGTATAGTCTATTCACTGTTAGGGGCAAGAGGAACGATGATTAATATGTAGGTAGATACCGTGAAGGTAAATGGTGACTACACACCACCCTGCCCTTAAGGAAGCCACGATCTGAAGGGAAATTCACACCACTAACTGTAACACAAGACTGCTATGATGTGGGCTATAACAGGGTAGAAATAAAATATTATTAAAGCCCAGAGAAATAATTACACATTCTCACTAATAGGACCTGGAACATCCTCAGAGAAGATCTGACACTTGAATTGACCTTGATTGATTCCTTGGCTTTAGTGAGTACTTACTTGATGGGTGCCAGGCTCTATCCTCATCGGTTAGGATGTAACAGTGGACAAAACAGATACCCAAACCTCCCCTTGTGAGGCTTGCATTCTACCAATAAGCAAAATTTCTAAAGACATGTTTGGGGGAGGGAATTTCAGATAGAAGAGCAGCAAAAATAAATTCATGAACTATAAAAGTGCATAGTCTAGAGGCACCCACATGGTTGGAACACAAAGTTCATGCATAGTAGTTACCGGGGTAGAGTGTGGCACTAGATGGTAGTGGAACCACTATGGTTGTTGTCTTGCAGCAGTGCTGGGAAATACCTGGAGATCGGTGTGAATGCCTCCAGCGTTGGCAGGATGCAGGGTTCCCTAGGCCATGGGTGTAGCCTTGATACTTCCAGGCATCTTTCAGATCCAAACTAATGTATGAGTTTCAGACTACTATGGTCATGCCATGGAATCTGTCACCAGACTAGTGTGTTATTGAAGGAAGTCTAAGAAAAAAACTTGATTTGGGGTCATGCTAGGGGTTGTTACCTAGATTCCCAGAGGAGAACCAAGGAGGTCGTGGTGACCTCAAACATAATTATAACAACTAGGATCTTTGGAGACAAACCTATTTTTACAGGGCAAGCAGAGTCTTTGAAAAGACTCAGTAGATCTCTGTTGCCTATAATATACCAAAACCCATTCTCCCAGAGTGGTCTGTTTCCTTTCTAAAAATCCCCTGGATTACAGAAACGTGGGATCCAATGAGTACATGCCCAACCACACGATGACATTGTTTCACTGGCCTAATACTGAGAGACTTAAGAGTATGCAGTTTGTCAAATCCTGCTTGTCTTCGATCGCTTGCTCAGTCTCCACCTTCTCCTAAAAACTACACTGACCGTACCAGCCACAGCTCATTCTCTCAGTTCTTTAAAACTTTTGTCAGTGCTCCCATTTACTTCTTAACTTTATACACAAATAGATAGACAGATACCTTAATCGTCAGAGTGTGAACTTCTTCAGAACTGGAATCAGACTCCATGCTTAATAGCTGACTGATAATTTGTAGGCTTGCTCAGCAAATGCAGGTGATAAACATAGGATCTATGGAGCTGACAATCTTTGAGCCCCTTTTCAGCATTTCTTAGAATGTAGCGCGGAGACTTTCTTCTTCAAAACGAACTGAAGTGCTTATAAAAAAATTCAGATCTTGACTCCCACCCCAAACAAATGTCCCAATGAGTCTGTGCTCATTTAAAATGTGAGCACCATTGCATTATGTAATTGATGACATACAAGGGCAGTTGGTTTTTGACTGACAAACAGCGTGAAAGAAAGCTCTGGGA
The DNA here is from genome assembly GCA_963575035.1 of Avahi laniger. NCBI lineage: Eukaryota > Metazoa > Chordata > Mammalia > Primates > Indriidae > Avahi > Avahi laniger. The sequence continues at coordinate 11,962 of CAUYSK010109553.1, forward strand.
CAGAGCAAGATTCACTGCAAACTGGTCTATGAGTAATCACGTATCTGCAAAGAGAGTTGAGGGAATTTTAAGCAGGTGAAGATAATACAGGACTGGATTTTTATGAAGTTTTCACTTCGACAGTACTGTGTTAGATGCTTTGAAGCATTCTCTCATTTCATCTTTACTACGACCAGGTGAAGACTATTAATTTTAGCAAATGGAGCTTGAAGAAGTTAAGTAACTTTCCCAGAGTCAGCCAGCTAATCAAAGATAGAGCCGAGATCCAAACCCAGGTCATCTGATTCCAAAGTCAGATTCTCCTAATCCATTATGCTCAGACTTTAAAATTTGGTGACAATGAAAATTGCTTGTCATTATGTTGAAAGGTATCTTGTTTACAGTGCCAGGTTTATGACTGAAATTCGTTTGTGAGCAATATGTGAAAATCAATGAATTGCCTGTTAGTGGTATTTTAAACTTTCAAATGCAAGTAATTTTTGTGGAGATTAGGCTAATAAAAGCATGTAATTTACTATTTTATTACGCCCTTCTGCTCTACCTGAAAACATTCTATTTTCTATAGTTTTTTAAACCACAAAGTGATTCTGTCATATACTGCCATGTGATATGCCTAGTTAAAGTCAAGACATCATTGATATCTCAGAATACCAGAAAAAGAGATATTTTGAGCTTTGTGAAAAATGAGAGGAAGACAATGTATTGAAAGAAAGAAAATCTGGGGTATATCCAGGGAGTTCCAATGAGAGGAGATGCATAACTGGAGATAAAGCACTTTAAAACATGCTTTACAGTCTCACAATTAATTTTCTTAAGTATTTATGTATGTGGTATGTATGTACTTATGTATTTATTTATAGAGATGGGGTCTCACTATGTTGCTCAGGCCAAACTTGAACTCCTGGGCTCAAGCTCAACTTTGGCCTCAGCCTCCAAGTACCTGAAACTACAGGCATGCAGCGCCATGCCCAGCTCACAATTAAATTTTAAGTCAGCAAAAGTCACCAACATTTATGATAAAATGGTTATGAGTGGCGACACACAATAACCAAAACAGCTGGTTTTGGTTAATAATCCAAAACGGAAACTCTAGAAAATAAGCTCCTTCTGGGACCCCATTTCATCCAGTGGTTAGCAAACAGCATGGGGCAGTGCTAGCAGGAAAATGAAAGGTGTTTCACCCGAGCAAAAGATCCGGAGTTCAGACACTTTCTAGAAAATCCTTTTACTTTGAACCCTAATGGCCATTAAAATATTGCTTGTAAATTCCAATTGTCCCTGGAATTTGTCCTAATGGAATGCAGGAAAGACTATACAAAAAAGACTGAAGACTTATTTCTACTTCTGTAGACGGAGCTTTCCAGTCTTGTGACATTGACTTTCAAGAGAGGCTGCTCTGTGCTAGATGAAGCAGAAAAACTGAGAAGTAGGATACCAGAATGAATAATTGAACCAACCATATTCAAGATGAGTCAATTTGGGCAGCTCAGGCTTCAAACACGCCTCTGAGTTAGTGGGAAGTCAGGGTTTTAGTGAAAATTGAAAAATCTTCATTTATTTCTCCTTGTATTTTTGGCTTGAGAATGTTTTCCCCTAATGACCCATGCAAAGTCCAGAGTTAGGATGTAAAATGGAAAAATTAGCCCAAAGCTCTTCATTTCTTTCTCATGACTTATATCCACAGAATGCAGTGTGTCGAAGGAGAAAGAACATGAGATAGACCTGGTTCTGAACGCCTCTGGTGCATCTTACTAACTATAGGATCTCTTTCTTCCTCAACAAACTGGGGATAACCCTGTTACCTTATCTGGATGCTATAAGAACAAAATGAGATAATACATGTATTCCACTTTGCATTTGTCAATGCACAATTTTTATGAAGTTACCAACATGACTCTCATGCAAATACAAAGTAAGCATATGTCAAAAATGCATTTAACTCCTTAATGAATGGAGCCATCTAAAAGTGAATCTAGTTCAAAGAAGAATTAAAGGAGCTGCGGTTAGATAGTCCATCAGGAGAAGCTAATTGAAATAAGTAGGTTGAGTTAGAGACAAAACTGATTATTGTCCTACACGCAATAAAACCATAACCTTTGAGATCATCTTTTGTATTAGACATGAATTATTTGCATCTTTATTGGACAAAAATTTATAAATGAACATGTAATTTCATAGTCTTGACCCTAAGCAACAGAAAATAGTAAAACAAGCAAAAGTGTAATCCTCTAGAGAACTAACTTATCCTTGAGTGGACTTGTTAGACAATGATCCCATGTTGACTTTGAAACAGCATACGGTTATTCTTTTATTTCCAAGTTTTAGATAATTTTCTTAATAGTCCCCACTTGTATCATAAATAATCTCTGAAGATTATTCATATTACAAAGAAACTGGGTCATTGTATTTGAACCTGATTAATTTACATGAGGACAGTAAAATGTGCTAATTGACCATGTAAGCCTCTCAGTATGAACAGCAAATTCAGAGCTACTGTTTCAAGCAGCTGCTAAGGCCAGAAAATTAACTTCTACAAGGAAATTTCCAAAGGAATCTCTGATTACATTTCAAAAGCCTTTTTCCAAAAATGGTTTTGTTCCTTATATTGGCTATTTTATTCTAAGGTGTATTTGTTTCCCATTGCTATGTAAATGAATTACCACAAACATGGTGCTTTAAAACCACACGAATGTATCCTCTTGCAGTTCTGGAGGTCAGAAATCTGACACCTGTCTCACTGGGCTAAAGACAAGGTGTGCACAAGGCTGATTTCTTCTGGAGGCTCCAAGGGACAGTCAGTTTCCTTGCCTTTCCTGTCTTCTAGAGACCTCCTGTCATCCTTGGCTTGTGGAGCCTTTCCTCTACCTTCAAAGCCAGCAATGGAGCATCTTTCAATCCTTCAGTCTCTCTCTCTGTCCCCTACTTCTGTCATCACATCACCTCTTGTCTGTCTGACCCCTCCTGAGTCCCTGTTATAAGGACACTTGTGATTGCATTGGACCTACCCAGATAATCCAGAATGTTCTTTCCATTTCAAGATCCTTAACCTGATCTCAACTACATAGTCCCTTTTGCCACATTCTAGGTTCCAGAGATTAGAACATGCAATTGGGGGAGGGGTGACATTATTCACTTTGCCACACAAGAATAAGAAATTGAATTCAAGAAATGCATCTGTACACTGTTCCTATAGTACCTGTACATTTGGTGAATTTTTCTTTGAGATGCCCAAAATCTGATGAATTTCCTGGCCTGCCAGGAAATTACTTTCCTTTTTACCTGCAAGTCTGAGATCCTGTAAATCATAAAACAAATAATGGACTAGTTTTCTAAGAGGACTTTCTGGACCTTGGTTCCACATGTGAAATACTGCATTTCTTCCATAATCATGGGTTTGCTATATGTGAGTAAATGAAATTTGTTCATTTGTAACACACCAGATATAATTCTGGTATATCAGTCAGGGTTCTCCATAGAAATAGAACCAATGATAGATAGATAAATAGATAGAGTTTATGATTTATTGTGAGGAATTGGCTCATGCAATTATGGTGACTGAGAAATCCCACGATCTGCCATCTGCAGACTGGAGACCCAGGAAAGTGGGTGGTGTAATTTAGTCTGAGTCCAAGGGCCCGAGAACCAAGGGACCTGATGGTGTAACTCCCAGTGTGAGGGCAGCAGAGGATGAGATGAGATGTCCTAGTTCAATAATAAGGCAGAAAAAAGGGGAGCAAAACCTTTTTCCCTCCACCTCTTGTTCTCTTCAGGCCCTCGATAGACTGGATTAGATGTCGCCCACCCACATTGCAGAGGGCAATCTATTTTACCGAGGCCACTGATTCAAGTTCTTATTTCATCTAGAAAGCAGGCACACCCAGAAATAATGTTTGATCTGGGCCCCTGTGGCCCAGTAAAATTGACACATAAAATTAACCATTACACCTGGTATGACCTTATTTATGCAAATACTTTATCCAACTATATCCTGCTTATAAGGAAGACAGACTTTTATTGATTTTATGCAAATAACCACATTGCTATAAAAACGAGTAAGTTATCTCTGAATTCTAAGAGGTCAGAGAGAATAAGGTGCCATATAAAGAATGTGTCATTTATGGATTACTAAATTGAGGGATAAAGGTAGATCAAGAAGAGAAAGGATATTTTCATTCCCCAAATAAAATATTTTAAACCATATCAGTAATATTAAAGCCAAATAACCACAGTTAGGTTTCCCTCAGCAGTTCATGTAATCCTACTTATGACTTATAACGCGTGGATGTTGGGTGAACACTGTGCTTTCATGAGGTCTTCTGCTTCTGGTCCTATTAAAAGGAATACTGGACATCCTGATTCGGTCCTCTGGTGCAGTCACAGTTGTCTGAGTGATGTCACCTTCATCTCCAAAGCCTGTACCAATGACTCTGTTTAAAGTACCAGTAGAGTATCTGGCACTATCTTTCTGGGAGGCCCTGAGATTGCCACTCTTTGACAAATGCTCGGTTTCCAGACTGTAACTTACAGCAAAGCCTTCAGACAAACATGAGGGTAAAGCAAAAACCACTCGTTGATGATAGAAATGAAAATCTGTCTGAGCAGATTACACAGTAGGTAAATGATAACTTCTATTATCTTCTTGTTAAGAGCAAATACTCTAAGATCAATTGTCATTCTAAGAGAGAGAACGAAACTCTATTTTTACATTAATGTGGTATTTGGCAGGAAAAGATTTATAAGACTTAAAATAAATGTCTTATTAATAAATCCATTAAAACTGGGAAAATTTTGCCAAAATTTTAACACATTTCTGTTTTTATTGAGATTTATCATGTGCAGATCTTACATTCAAAGGCAAATAAAATTCAGCTTCCTCAAACCTTCCAAACCATACACACGCACGTTCTTTTATTCATTATACTTTTTCATAATTTGGAATATATTTTCTTTTCACCTTGTAAACAGAAATACAGCCCATTACCTTATACACATGAGCATGCGTAATACAATCCCATAGCACACGCATCCTTTGAATGTCATCTTCAATGTCACAAAAATAAACATGTCATTAACATGACTCAATGTTACGGTTTCTCTATAACACATAAAAATATTAATATACATATAGATATATATAAATATACAGACACATATGGTAACCAACATACCGTTATTTCTTATTGAGAAACTATCCAGATATCTAAAGATTATCCATAAATTATTTTAACATTAGCTCAAAGTCTTAATAGAAACTCGACAGTTACATTTGAACTGATACATCACAAAGCACAAATACAGTTGATATAAAAATTTTGTCAGAATTCTAATTCAGTATAATTACATGTAATTTTACATCTTCATTTTAAACATTATGTGAAAATGCTAGTTTTTTTTGTTTTTTTTTTTTTCCCTTTTGGCAAGATGTAGCTTCTAACTGGCTTTTTTTTTTTTCCAGAATATTATTAGGGTACAAACGCTTTGGTCACATAAATTGCCTTAGAACTACCTGAGTGAAAGCTACAAGCCCGCCCATTCCCCAGCTAGCGAGTATTTATCTAATCAGTAAACCAATATAAGAAGTTCAGATTAACCAGCCTCTATATTAGGAAACAAAAACACAAATTTATCTTAAAAAATATGCATTTGAACTTCAATTAAGAAAAAGACATGTAATGGTTTTTTAGCTAATTTTTTAAAAATCAATTAAATGTGGGCAAAGATGCACTTTGGTTGCATGAACTTGGGTGTTTATATAGAAAATGCTTCTGAGCCAGTAATTTCTGAGTTTTTTTAAGGGTAGCAACACAATATTAAAACTTCAGTTTTCTCGATGAGAATCCTGGGAATATGGATATAAGCAATCAAATGTATAAATAAAAACAATGAACTTTTAATTCGTAAGGTTTTGCATCAAATTCATGCATACCTTCTGAAGGCAGGACTGTACTTCACACTCAAGCCATGAGGAGAAAGACTTTTTTCGTTTCCAGACACAGGCACAGTCACTGAGGGGGCAGCAGCTTCAGTTCCACAGCCTTGGCCATGGCTTGAAAGTGAACACAGAACACAAAAACCCGGGGGGAAGGAAAGAGTGCCTCTCCTTTCCCGGGAACCTGAAATATAATTTTACTCAGACAAAAGAAAAAGGCTAACAAACCAGATTTTCAGTCCTCTCTTACCTACAAAGAATTGGATTACGTACATCTACCCGATAGATGACCACATAGAACAAAATGCCGAATTCTCAGTCATCCTTGGCACCAACGGCGAATCACTTATTAGCCACGTGCAGATCAGATTTCCGTATGCACCGGGTGCCCTCAGGACTGTGTTCTTGAGATTCACCTAGCGATCAGATACCCACTAGTTTCCATACTTGGTTGTGGCCCAAACCAGGAGACATAAAGTGCCCTCTCAACTAGGCACTGGGGCAGCACGGGGGTCTGAGACCACACACAAGTCTCTGCACCTGGTTGTGGAGAAGACAGGAGTTGAGCCACAAGTTAGTCAAGACACTTTGGGCTGACAGAGTTGGCCAAAAATCAGAATCAAAATGCATAATCAGAAGGAAAAAAAAGAAAAGAAAGAACAACAGAGACAGAGACAGAAAAAGTAAATTCTAATACTGCTTGGAGTTTGCTCCGGGAGTAGAGGGGGAAAAAAAGATGTTTTGCACGCTTAAGTGACTCATAAAGTTGGCTCTGGCAGATGAGTATAATTTGGGAACCTTGGTAGGACAATCTCCAAAACAGTCAAAGCATAATTTTAAAATGGTTATATATGTGACTTTAATACAAATAAATATAAAGAAAGCAAGTATGGAAGACATATTTAAATACACATATATACAGACATATATAAATATAAATATATCAACCAGCAGGATGATAAAGCTTGTTCCAAGGTGGTCAGAGAACAATGTTTCTAGAGGCCACCAGTGAGGGAAAAATTGGCTATTATCCTACAGGGCAATACAATTATAACTTTGGGT
>CAUYSK010109554.1:0-64336 GCA_963575035.1 Avahi laniger
AGTAGCTGGGAACAGGCATGCGTCACCATGCCTGGCTAATTTTTTCTATATATTTTTAGTTATCCAATTAATTTCTTTCTAATTTTAGTAGAGACGGGATCTCGCTCTTGCTCAGGCTGGTTTCGAACTCCTGAGCTCAAACAATCCACCCGCCTCGGCCTCCCAGAGAGCTAGGATTACAGGCGTGAGCCACCGCACCTGGCCCAGACTCCCTTTCTATGAGATGATAAACAAAGTGGGATCCTGACTCCGACTCCACGCTGGAGAGTCTGGATAGGATTCACCCCAGCTCTGTGATGGTGACAATGCCAGGGTTTATGGCTGATGGCAAATGTCAGGGAAGCCTCTCTTGGCCTCCTCTCGGTGGCCAGGGTGTCTGGGCACGGAAATCAACATACTAGAGGGCATTAAAATGAGAGTGTTTCCTGTACACCCTGAGAATCCAGGCCCAGGGCCCACTTTTTCCTTCCAGAACCACCCAGTCCTCCTCCCTCGGTAACATGAAACCCAGTGAAGTGGAATGGGCAGGTCAGGAGCAGTGGTATCAGCAGGATGTTGGACTAGGGGATCCCAGGCCTCATGTCCCACAAAACAATGATGTGGCAACTATCCACAAATGAAAGTAATTCTAGGAGAGCTCTGAAGCCCAGTTAAGCAGTAACCCCAGCCGAGAAAAACAAAACAAAGACGATCTTGGTGATTACTGTATATAAAAGGATAGAAAAAACAGTTCTATCATACCTGTGTCACCCCATTCTCCAGGCCAAAGCAGCTCAGTGCCAAAAGGGATTCCTTCAGCCACCGGGTCCTCCTTGGGGGAAAAGTAGAGTAGGAGGACCCCAGAAGCTCTGGCTACCAAGGACCTCATCAGCCCACACTGCTGCCATGGGCCACTGCAGTCTTTGTCACCAAGGATTCCTATAGTCTCACCAACATGGGGCCCAGTTGCTAGAGTTGCCTGGAGCTCACATCACCGAATGCCCCTGAGCCAGACAAGCCATGCTTCCCCACTCAGCTACAACTGCCTAGTACCCACCAGAGCTGGTGCAGCCATACCCTCCTCCCAGAGAGCACCACTGTGCACACACCAGACCCAGCATCCCTGCACCTCTACCAAACCCAGTGCTCCTGCACACTCGTGGGACCCAGTAATGCCACGCCATGCATCCCCTAGATCTGTCTCAGCTGTACAGTCTCTGAACCCAGTACACCTGTACACCCCCATAGCTGACACCCTGACATCATCCTGGAGCTACTTGCCCATGTTTGCCCAATTCAGTCGATGCCCTTGCACCTACCTGCAGGCTAAGATCTTTCCCTACCAAAGCCAGTCTGTAAAGTCTGGAAGGATGATTGCTCTTTAAATGAGCAAACACCAATGTAAGGTTACAAGGAACACAAAAAGTCAGGGAAAAATGAAACCACTAAAGGAACACAATAAGTTTCCAGGAATCAGCCCTAAAGAAATGGTCTATGAATTGCCTGACCAAAAAGAAAATAATTTCAAAATAATTATTTTAAAGAATTTCAGAGAGCTACAAGAGAACACAGATAGACAACTCAATAAAATCAGGAAAACATACATGAACAAAATTAGAAGTTCGACAAAAAGAAATCATAAAAAAGAACCATATGGAAATTCTGGACCCAAAGAATACAATGACTGACATGAAAAATATAATGTAGAACTTCAACTGCAGACTTGATCAAGTACAAAAAAGAATTGGTGAACTTAAAGTCAGGTCATTTGAAACTATCCAGTCAGAAGAGAAAAAAGAAAAAAAAATGAAAAAGGGTGAAGAAACCTTATGAGATTTATGGGGCACCATTAAACAAACAAATATGTGCATTATGGGAGCTACAGAAGAAGAGAAAAAGGAAAGAACAAAAAGCTTATTTAAAGAAATAATGACTGAAAACTCACCAATCTGGGGAAAGAAATAGACATCTAGATTTGAGAAGCCCAAAGAACCCTAAATAGGTTGAATATAAAAAATTCTATACCAAGGCACATTATAATTAAATTGTCAAAAGTCAGAAAAAAAGAGTATTTTAAAAGCAGCAAAAGAAGTGACTCATCATATACAAGGGAACCTCTATATGACTATCAGTATATTTCCCGGTAGAAACCTTATAGGCCAAAAAGAGTGAGATGATAGACTCAAAAGTATTGAAAAAAAAAATAAAAAAAACCTGTCAACCAAGAATACTATACCCAGAAAAACTAGTCTTTAAAAATGAAGGAGAGATAAAGTCTTTCCCTAAGAAACAAAAACTGAGGGAGTTAGTCACCAATAGACCTGTCTTACAAGAAATACTTAAGAGAGTTCTTTAAATTGAAATGAAAACACACTAAATTGCAACACAAAAGCATATGAAATCATAAATCTCACTGATAAATGTAAATATACAGACAAATACACAATAATATAACACCATAATGGTGGTACATAAATGGTGTTTAAATCAAATGTAAACTCTATAACCACAAAACTTTGTCATTAAATTCATAATATAAAAAGTAAATGCTGACTTCAAGAACACAAAATTGCATGTGGAGGGAGTGAAAGTGTAGAGTTCTTGGATGCAATTGAAATTAAAATATTATCAACTTAAAATAGATGGCTATTACTACAAGATATTTAAAGCAATCCTTGTGTTATCACAAAGAAAAAACCTGTAATAGATACACAAAAGGTAAGGAGAAAAGAACAAAAGGAAATCATTACAAAAAATTATCAGACAACAAAGAAAAACAGCAAGAGAGGAAGAGAGGGGAAAAAAACTGAAAAAAGACAGAAAACCATTAAGAAAATGGCAATAGTAAGTCTTCACCTATTAATCACTTTAGATGTAAGTGAATTAAACTCCCCAGTCAAAAGGCATAGAGTGCCTGAATGAATTTTTAGAAAAACCAAGATCCAGTGATTTGCTGTCTACCAGAGACTCACTTTAGATTTAAGGACACACATAACCTGAAAGTGACAAAATGGAAAAAGATGTCCATGCAAACGATAACCTACAAGAAAGCAAAGGTGGCTATACTTACATCAGAAAAAATAGACTTTAAGTCAAACTGTCACAAGAAACAAAGAAAGACATTATATAATGATAAAAGAGTCATTTCACTAAGAAGATATAATAATTACAAATATATTAATATGTGCACCCAACATCAGACCCCTAAAATATGTAAAGCAAATATTGACACATCTGAAGGAAGAAATTGACAGCAATACAACAATACTAAGAGATTTCAATACCCCATTTTCAATAATGGCTGGAACATCCAGACATAAAATAAATAAAGAAACAACTGACTTGAACAACAATATAGATGAAATGAATCTAACAGACATATACAGAACTTTCCTCCCAACGGCAGAGAACACATAATCTTCTCAAGTGCACATAAAATATTCTCCAGGATAGATCACATGTTAGGTCACAAGATAATTCTTATCGAATTTAAGAAGATTGAAATTATACTAAGTATATTTTCTGACCACAACAAAATGAAACTAGAACTCAATAACAATAAGAAACTAGAAAAATTAGCAAACAATCAGCACGCTCTTGAACAAACATTGGGTCAAACTAAACAAAGCAAAACAAAATAAACACTGCTCTCTTTCTTTCCCTGATGCGGAACTTGGCTTTTGATAGTCGCAAGAAGTCCCTTAGAGAAGGAAATCAAATGCCATTAAGAAATAGTTGATGAGAAATTACTCATTATCCATATATTTGCTAGTATTTGACAGTCATTCATTAATTATCCCCTCAGGGCCCCTCGCAGGGAAATGATAACAACGGCGGTTCAGTCCATTTTAGAGGTGGGTTCATGCGGGTCCCTCAGGGTCCGAGTTGTGTCTGAAAGTGAGCAGAATTGACAGCAAAAAGAAACCTGTCTCAAGGCACACCTTAGCGAGAGAGGAAGCCCCGACTCCCGTCACTGTCCCTAATGCCGTGTGCCTCTCACAGTTGACTCCCTAGCACATTTTGATCCGACATCCTGCTCCACATTTGATTTATTGTTCAGTTGACATAAAATCCAACAATGGTATAATTAGAAAGTTCGAGTAAGGGTGCCTGAGGGAAAGTAATTATTTGCTGAGAGATGAATCGTGATAAGGAAGCAGTGCAAGTGTAGTTTTCCTGCTGTACTGAGAGCCTGCTGTGCAAAACTTGTTGATATCAGCATAGAGAGACGACTGCAGTCTTTTTCCATAGCAGATGCAGTTTATATTTTCTCTGCTTGGGACTGGATTTACCAGGGCCCTGCCAGAGACAGCCGTGAATTGGCCTCTAGGGACTAGAACTTGTTGAGGAAGCCCTGCCATCTCCACGATTCCTTCCTCCTGGGCAGCACCGTCCTGCCCGGGACCTTAGTGACCTTCCCACCTTCCCAACGGACACTGGACTCACCGCTGGATCTAGCTGGTGTGTCTCTGGGAGGGCAGGGTTCTCCGCAGGCAGGTTCAGACACGGCCTTGGGGAAGCGGGTAGGATGAAGGGAACTGATACTTATTGAACGTCTATTCGGTTACCTGCACTGTTCCATTCACATGGCATGCTGTGATGTAGGGACTCATGCCCCCATTTCACAGATGAGGAAACTGAAACACAAGGAGGTGCAGTCGCTTATCCTAGACAACACAGCCAGTAGGCAGAAAGGCCAGGCTTTGAGCTTGGTCTATTTGGTGCTAAAGCCCTGCTATCTCCTCTGATTGAATCTGCCTCCCCAGAATGGGAAAAGAGCCCCCAGAGGCTCCAGGGGCAACAGGTCAGAATGCTCTTCACTTCTGGACAATTGAGGCCTCCCTGGGATTGATCTTCCGTTAGATCATGGTTAAAAGACGGTTGGTTTTGTAATTCTAATTCCTTGTCCTGGCTCATGTTGGCCTTATAGAGCATTCCGTCCTAGGTCATGGTGACCCCACTGCTCCCAGCTCCAGGTGTGTTCCCTCCAGAGGAAAAGGCCATGCTGGGGGGTTGAGGTAGGCCAGGGAGAGGGCTAAGCTTGCAGCTGCCAGGTCAGGGCTTTAGGCTGGCCTGACTGTGGCCTGGCCTCTCGTGGGCTCTCGCCCCGTGGCACCACAACGAAGGGGCCTGGGCAGCTAACATTTGCCCACGCAGCTTTGTGCAAACCTCAGTCTCCGGTGGGGGCCTCCCTGTGACCGCAGTGATCTCACTGAAGCCTCATGTGTATTTTCTGAAGTGGAGAGCAGCAGCCCCATTTTACAGAGAAGAAACTGAGGCTTGGAAAATCAAAGCGGCTGGTCCCACATCACAGTGGAATGGATTTGGAGTCAGGAAGACCTGACTTTGAATGCCAGATCTGTTACTTTATAGCTTTGTGCCTTGGGAAATGTCACTTCGACTCCACGAGATATTAGTACAGTTTCCTTGCCTGCAAACTGAGGCAAAGAAGAAAAGTGTCTCTTTGGTTTGTTGAAAAAATTAAATAGATTGTTATTTAAAATACTCATATAGTGGGTACCCAATGGATGGTAGGTAGTGTCATTATAGGAATGGTCACTGAGTATAATTCCACATGTTACTTCTGGTGGTTGCCAAGACACCTGTGTTCGTATCCGGGAAAGAATGTCAGTATCAACTAGTCATGTCTGCCTCGGCATGGGAGGGGAAGTGGCTGAATATGTACCATGTGTCACCCATGCTCATGTGAATATCCTTGTTGAAGGTCATACTAGGTGGGATTTGATTCTAGTTCTACCTTTATCCAAAGCACCCATTCTTTCTGCTATATCTGTTTTAGCTTTCCCTTGTGGTAATTTCCTGGGTGTTTCAGTTTCTTATGGCTTCTGTAACATATTAGTACAAACTGGGTGGCTTAAAACAATAGAAATTTATTCTCTCACTGTTATGGAGGCCAGAAGTCTGAAATCTGTACCACTAGGCCAAAATCAAGAGCCTCTGAAGGCTCCAGGGGACAATCCATTCCCTGCCCCTTCCAGCCTGGTGGCCACCAGTGCTCCTTGGCTTGTGGCTGCACCACCCCAGTCTCTGCCTCTGTCTGCACACAGCCTCTGCTCTGCCTGTGTCCCCCACCTTCTTCCTCCGTCTTAGAAAGACACTGGAGATGGCACTTAGGGCCCGTCCAGATAACCCAGAATAATCTCTCCATCTCAAATTTCTTAACTTAATCATACCCACAAAGATCCTCTTTGTTCTTATATCATAACATTTATAGGTGTTAGGAGTTAGGACCTGATCTCTTTGGGGGCAACTTTACAGCCTACCACACTGGACTTCACATATCCCTATTCTCAACAAGCTTTTGAGTGGAGCAACTTAATCTCCACCAAAAGGTTATGTTTCATCTTCGAAAAGTAAATGATAAGAAATCCTACCCTCACTCAGATTTTAGGCCCCAGACAGTACCTGGCCTTTCCCTTCTCTCTCAAGACGAAGCCCCCATCAGGTGTTTCTGCCCATATTTCCAGTCTGCAGTTCCGACTCCCCACCGTGAGATACTGCCCTGGATCCCGCGTGGAGCGTAGGCTCCTAATCCTCGTTTCGCCTCCTTGGTGGTCTGGCTTCTCGCATGGTTAGGGTAGGGGGAACTGCTGTAAGGACCAGACCCTTACATACAACAACCCACCACGGTAGAGGTTTCCCTGAGCACATCACTGTCCCGGTGTTCAGGTGGGCAGGGTGACTGGCTGTCATCTACGTGGTCTTCGAGGAACGAGACTCCTTCCACTTTGAGGCTCCACAACCTCCTCCCAGGAGCGTGAATAATTTGTATTTGCTCTTCCTGCATTGAATTTTAAGATCCTTGAAGTCTGTTCTTGGAGGCCGAATTTGGTCAATCAGATATTCCTGCCTAGGATTTTGAATTTTCACCCAAGGATGCTGGGTCAGTTAAGATCAATCCTAGTAGCAGCAGCAGCACCTTTCAGGGCCCAATAGCAGCCACAGGCTATTTCTAGAAAAACTCCAAGAGGCGCCTGCGGACAAGAAGCAGCCTGTGTGCCGTCCGGGCTGGGCAGCGACGCTCAGGGAGGCTGCCGCCCTGCCCTTCGGCCGTCGGAACTTCGGTGTGTCTGACTTCCAGGCTCACATGCTGGGTCTCTTCCCCAGCATAGCTTCAAATGTCAAATCTATTCAACCAGTGACAATTGAGGACCTCAACATTTCATTTACTTTTTTTTTAATAAAAAAATAAATAAGGCCACCTTGACCTTTAATCAGAGGACACTCTTTTGAGATTCTTTTTCCCCCCAGAAGAAGCTGTGTGACGGAAAAGTGCTGCAGTGCTACGATTCGAGAAATGGCCCTTCCTCGTCCTTGTCACAAAAGTTGTCCAGGCAACAGGTGGGAACGAGGCAGTAGATGTGACCACAGACACAGGAAGAGAGTGGGCCCATGCTGCTTATTAACTGTAGGGCCGCCTGCGATGGAAACCGAGGCCCGTCAGCAGGGAAGGGTTAGGGGAAGTGCCATGGCACAGAGGGAGACAAGGCACAGGAACACTGGCTGGCACGGGAACGGGCAGTGTGGGCCTTGCACCCGCGGCACCCAGCCCTGAGCGTGCTCACAGTCCCCTTCCCCTTGCTTCTCATTGCATGTTTCAGAAGGATTTAATAAGCCCTGTGGTTCCAGCATCTACGTCCGGTCCATGAGTCTTTCTGTTTTGTGGCCTCTGGAACAGTATGCCTGGCGGGGTGCCAGTGGGCCACCATTGCACCAAAGACACCCGTGACTAGGTCCCAGCTCAAACGTCACCTTCTCAGTGAGGCCTCCCAGCCTCCCTAGCTCAAGTCCTCCTCCCCTCCAGCCCGTTCACTCTTCCATTGCCACGCTTTATTTTCTTTATACCGTTTACCACTCTGTGACATCTTACATAGACAGTACAGGCGCATATTTGCTTGCCGGTTAGCTGCTTACCCGCCCCAGAAAGTACGCTTCATACGACCAAGAGGCTCACCGTACTGCTGGGTTCACAGAGCCCAGGACTCAGCCTGGCTCACAGTAGATGCTCCATTTAGAAGCATCGACTTGATGAACCCATCAAGGATTGTCCCAGCACTTCCCACGCACTACGGCTGTGCCAGGTCGGGGCGCAGTCGTGAATAAGCTGCCCTCGGCCCTAGGGCCTTGGAGTTGAGGGTGGTGAGAAGAGACGTGTGTGCCTTAAGCAGACAATTCCACCACGGGGTGGGGGGTGCCCCGGGGAAGGCTCCTGTAATGCTGGCACCAGCTATTTTCTTTCCCAATGTGGCCCGGGGAGAGTGGGAAATCACTTCCTCCCAGCCACAGTCGTGGAGCCACGGAGTCGGGATCCATGGCAAATTAGGCTGCTGATTTGTACGTTAAACAAGGTTAATTCCATCCATTAGCCAAAGATGTTTTCAAAGCGCCTGGCACAAGAGTGGGGAGCAATTAGTGTCTTTGTATTAGTGGATGTGGGCGTGGGGCCAGGACGTTAAGAGGAGGGGGCTGGAATTTATACACTCTTTATGATATCATCAAAAGTAAATGAATTATGAAAACAAAAGAGGCAATATGAGGCTGCCAGTACTAATTACTGGGTAGGACAGAAAGTTCACAGCAAAGCAGGGAAGAATGACTGGAGAGGGACGAGGGGGCAGAGCAGTCTGGCCCACAGGTGTCTTCAGACACGGTGGCGCTTCCACGGCTCCGCCTTCGGATGCGGGAAACAGCTCTGCCTCAGACAGAGAGTTTGCATCAGGAATTGCAACCTCTAGTTCTTGTTACTGTTTTTTGTTTTTTGGTTTGGGTTTTTAAGTTTCTTTCTGGTCTGAGCTTTAGCAATGCAGGACAAGTTAGTGGACTTGATTTAGAGGGGACTTTAGACCTGTCAGAGAAGTTAACTGTCAGAGCCCTGAAGACAGCTGCTTTGTGTAGCGACAACGTTGATAATAATAACACGTCCCCTCAACACTGGGGGTGTGAGCTGATGCCGTCCGCAGGGCCAGCCTTGGCGGCGGGAAGGCGGCGGCCTCGCACTGATGCAGGGGAGATTTTATGGGCACCATGGTGCGTGCGTGAGACTTTAAAGAATATTGAATCACCCAACGGAAAACTATTTCTCTTTCATTTTTCTTCTAATTTTCTGATTAGATCAATAAAAGGGTTCAGTTAGGTGCTAGCCTGTCTTTAGCACCTCCCTTAGCTTCTGCTCAGCCTCTTTTTAACGGAAGTTTGGCAGACAAGAGCATCAAGCTAGAATTTAATAACAATTTTTATTTGTTTTCGTTGTATTCATTTGTATAATTACCTTTTGTTAAGGTGAAATGTTCATGGTTTTCCATCTTTGGTAACAATATAAAGTTTTATGTAAAAATAGCGAATTTATTTTTAAAAATATGAAGTATTAATATATAATTTTATGAATAATACAATATACAGCAGAAATTATGAAAGTAATGCTTGAATAACTGATGTCTGAAAAGCACTAGTGTAAGGGAAGGAGCACTGGCCAGAGGGCAAAGAGAACAGATTCTTAGGTCTTGGTCCACTGCTGTGTGACCTCGGGCAGGTTCCACAACATCTCTGAGCCACAGTTTCCCCAAACACATAATGACAGTTGAACAAGATGCTCTTTCAGACACCAACAAGCCATGATGTAATCCTTTCTATCCGCAGAGTTGAGTCGAGAGCCAGCTGGTCCCTCCCACCCCTCCTGACCTTGCCAGTCACTGGAATCATGACTCTGATGGCATCACCCAGTGATAGAAGATCTATAAACACTGACAAGTGAAAACTAGAGGGCAAATTCAGCTAAAGAGCCAGGTATTTTGAAAAATATCCATTCTCTGTTAGTGCTGATTGTTTGGAAGGCAAGAGCTGTGTGTCACACACAGAAAACTTCTGGTAAGTGTTATACAAGTTTCCAAAAACACTTGGTCACAGTAATTGGTTATTTTCAAAATAGCTGACTGTACCACAGGCAGAGGGAAAAAGAAGTCAGGAGAAATAGAAAACTGATGACAATGTCCATGAAGTCCCAGAGGTGGGAACTGGGGTGACATGCTACATTTTCATCATTAACGTATATTACCTTTGTAATTGGAGGAAAAACTCCTAATAACATAGTCATATATATTTTATATACATTTAATGTTTGAAGAACAGTTTAGAGGTGCAGTATGCTTAATAGAGATTATAAACGCAGCTGTTTAAGAGGTTCAGATATAAAATGTAACGAATAAAGCAAAAATAAGAAAAGCAGGCAGACGGGAGTGAGGGAACTGTGGGGGACCAGAGAAATTCAGACAGTTGCAATATCTGGAATGTGGGCCCAGAGATGTCAGAGCATCTAATTGTCTCCCCCACCACCACCAAAAAAAAAAAAAGAAATCCAAATTTTAATGTGAAAACTTCCATTCTTTTATTGGTAGCTTATTTCTTAAAGATTGTGTCTAAGTTAAACAAACTGACTGAAGATCACCGGTTTGAAGTCTCTTCTCTAAATACCTAGAAAATTCATTCAGAGATTTCACTTTGGGTCCCTGGAGAAATGAAGAAACACAGCTCAGTCTCCTCATGGCCCTTGTAGCTCCTTCAGATCATGCCGGGGTAGGGCAATCTCTGGCAGCAACCATGCAGATGGCGCTTTCTCTGTGCTCCCCCAGTTCCCGGCGCCCCGGCGTCTGTGATAAAATAGCCCCTTTCACCCTGGCGTGCAGTCGCTGGTCACCCTCCGTTTCCCCTCCCTGGCTGTGAGTGCCTCAGGGGCGCGCCTTGGGGGCTCAACTCTCTCTCCTGGTACGGCACAGGGTAGGTGACCAGTAAAGTTCTGCTGAGTGCATAAGAAGTGAATAAAGAAAATCACTGAGCTCCTCAGGGGGAACTTAACTGCGCTGACATTAACGCACAGCACAAGAGGCAAGAAATCACAGGACTGTGGGCGCGTCTGTTGCCACGCCTTGGCCACACGCCTCCCTAACAGGGCGGGCTTGCTTGGTGTTTCACATTCGAATGCCTCTAGATAAGCAGTTCCTAAATGCAGTCTGTAGATATTACATGAAAAAAGAGACTCATGCTCAAAGAAATTTTGAAAATCTTGGGTTCAGCTACACTAAACATGATTTTTAAATTGCAAGACTTCTCAGAGCCTTTACCGTCTAATGATTTCCTAGCTTTATTTCATCTTTCAATTGAGGCATAACTCACTAGGACAAGTGTTCCAGGGTAAACGATTTTAGAAATGCTGGTCTAGGAAATAAAAAGTCTAAGATCTGAAAGGATATGCTCAGGTCTCTTAATCAACTGCCAGCTCTTTCTTGGAATAGCCAAGGCCTCAGGGTGGCTGAAATGCCATAGTGAGGCCAGAAGCAGGACACTGGCACCTGATTTGTTATGTCCACTGATGTGTCTGGGGACCTTCCTCCTGCATTGTCTCACTGGGCCTCACAACAGTCTAGGCACATAGTCTTTCTACCATTTTGTAGGTAAGACATCTGAGGCTCGTGGAAATTAAGAGGTAGTCATTTTATCGAATTGTGGTAATATATATAACATGAAATATACCATTGTAAGTGTACAGTTCAGTGGCATTATGTACATTCATGATAAGGTATCACCTTTCCTACTATCCACTTCCATAGTTTTCCATCATCCCCACAGAAAGTCTGTACCCATTAAACAGTACCTCCCCATTCACACTTCCCAAAGCCCTGGGTAAACTCTAATCTACTCTGTCTCTATAAATTCGACTATTCTAGGAACTTCGTGTAAGCGGAATCATACAGTATTTGCCCTTTTGTGTCTGGCTTATTTCACTTAACAAAATGTTTTGAAGGTTCCCCATGTTGTAGCATGTGTCAGAATTTCCTCCCCTTTCCGGCCGAATCATACCCTCTGTACGTGTACACCACATGCTGTTCATCCATTCATCCCTTGATGGACACTTGTGTCGTCTCCACCTTTGGCTATTATGAACAGTGCTGCTATGAACATGGGTGCATAAATATTTGCCCAAGTTCATGCTTTTAATTCTTTTCGATATATACGTAGCAGTGGGATTGCTGGATCATAGGTTTAACTTTTTGAGGAACTGCCAAACTGTTTTCCACAGTGGCTGCACCATTTTACATTTCCACCAGCAATGCACGTGTTCTAATTTCTCCACATCTTCACCAATGCTTGTTTTCTGTTTGGGATATTTTTCAAATTTTTATTATAGTCATCTTAATGGGTATGAGGTGGTATCTCCCTGCAGTTTTGATTTGCAGTTTCCTAATGATTAGTAATGTCGAGCATCTCTCATGTGCTTAGTGCTCGTCTGAACATTTTCCATGTCTATTCAAGTCCTTTGCCCACTTTTGAATTGGGTTGTTGTTTTGTAGTTGTTGAGTTCTTCGTGTATTCTGGATATTAATCCTGTATAAGATATGATTTGCAAATATTTTCTCCCATCTGTGAGTTGTCTTTTTCCTCTCTTAATAGTGTCTTTTGGTGCATAAAAAATTTTAAATCTAATGAAGTCCATTTATCTACTTTTTCTTTTGCTGCCTGTGTTTTTAGTGTCATGTCCAAGAAATCGTTGTCAAATCCAATGTCATGAAGATTTTCTCCTATATCTCTCCTGTGAGTTTTAACTCTTAAGTTTAGGCCTTTGATCCATTTTGAAGTAAATTTTGTATATGGTGTGAGGTATGCAACTTTATCCTTTTGCATGTGGATATCCAGTTTCCCAAACACCATTTGTTGAAGAGACCGTCCTTTTACCCAGTTTGTAGTCTTGGAACTCTTGATGAAAATCAGTCAATTGACCATATGTGAGGACACTACTAATTTTTAGGCATTGTGCCAGGATAATACTTATATCTCACTTATAGGATACTATTAATTAATAGGCATGGTGCCAGGTTTTTGCATGTGGTGATAATGTGTCTGAGGTCACACATCCGGCAGAGTAGAACTCAGATGACAATGACACAGATGATGAGGACAATGGCAATGATGAAACAATAACTAACACCTACTTAGCACTTGCTCTGTGTCAGGCACATTGCCAAGAGCTCTTACTTGCATGTTCTTGTTGATTCTTTCTGACAACTCTATTATTATTTTACAGATAAAAAACAAATTAGCAGAGAAGCAAAGTAACTTGTCCAAGGTCCCACAGCAGGTAGAAACGGAGGCTGATTCTGAAGCTGCTCTGTCCCGGGCCTGGACCTCTCTCCACCAGCCAGTGCCGGGGACCGTGCAATGGATGATTCAGAACAACCACAACTTCCACTTGTTCCAGCCTTGCTGAAGTCCCGCAGGGCTAGTTGCAGTGCCCACTGCAAAATACAAATGCAGGGCCCTCGTTCAAAAAGCAGGGGGAAAGCTTTTTCCTTTCTTCCAGGGTCCCTCTCTCAACCTGTTGTGGTAGTTTTAATCTGTTATTTAATGCTGCATTTTCTCAGGTATGAGGATACTCATGGAGTGAGTACAGACCCGCACAGATGCCAGGGGCCGTGCCCCACAGCCCCAACTCTCCCTGCTTCTGCACCGACGTTCCCGCCCCAGGCAGAGGGTGGCGGCAGTCACTGGGTAGAGGCAGAGAAGTGGACGGCTGAGGACCTGTCCCAGGCAGGCAGGGAGGCCCTGGGAGGTGGGAGCAGGTGTGAGCTGAGGCTTCTAATCGCCAGAGCATACTGCACAGCAGGTGGAAGCAGAGGCTGATTCCAAAGCCCATGCTGGCAGCCACCGGGCTGTTGTCCTATCAGATGCCACTCACAAAACACAAATTCAAAAACAAAACTATCAAGAATCCCAAGACAATGACCATGGAGCATTAAACCCCAAGTGCATGGCCCTTCTGAGCACCAGCTATACTGATTACAGACTCATAAACACAGGAGCTGTTTCTTTAGTAGAAAAATAGGAAACAAGACTTCTCCACGTCTCTTCCCTCCATGTGCCATGGAAGCCTGATTTTCTCATGCTCTGATCCTACCACCTCCAGAAGCCCTTTATCATGGGAATACTTCCAACCTGGGATTCAAAGGGACTTACCTGATCCTATGGCAGGAGCCACACATGCCAGAAACTGAATGGGAAGTCAAAGCCGTTTGCTTCCAATTAACTGACAACTAAGACTTTCATTAATCTGCCAGTGGGGATAAGAGTCCCTGAAAAATCAGCTGGGGAACACTCATCTCTCTAAACAAGCAGGGGACTGGAGATGCTACAGATGTCTGGAGTCATCCCATGGTCGGGAGGTGCAAGGCTGGCTTCCCTCTTTCTTCCAGAAGGCGTGGAGTGATGGGAAAGGCTTCAGACCTGAGCAGCTGTGTTAAACTGGGCTCCTGACTTTCTCTCTCAGAGCCTCAGCTTTCCCTTAGAAAATGAGGTGATAGTCCCCACCACGGAGGCTCCTGTGACCATGTGAAGGGAAACTGTCTGGATCCTATTAGTCATGGCATAAAAGTTGGTTACTATGACTATTCTTTCTCACTTGGCAAAGACTGACCTGACACTTGTTGCTGGACCCAGCACAGCGCCACGTATAGGGGTGAACCCTAGAGGCTCCTGGGGAGACTGAGAAAGAGCCTGGGCTTTGGGGTCTGGTGGCTGTTCATTCCCACCCACTCCACCCTCCCCAACCACATTCCTCATGACCAGCCCACCTCCTGCTACCTGTGACTCAAGGGAAAGAACAACCAGGCTTGCAGAGCCCTTCACTCCTCCACTGAAGGAGAGGCCAAGGGCTTTCTCACAAAGGACGAGTTTGATTCTTCCGAGGTAGTTCTCTGTGACAGAAGCAAGGCAGGGACCGAGGTGGGTATTCCCCAATACAGAATGGCATGTTCTTCCCTCCACGTTCCAAGACAGTTACCTTGACATGTGTCTGTCTCCTGGTCAGGCTGTCAGCTCTGGGGCCCAAGCCCCTGCTGTGAAGTGTGTTGTATCATCTCTATGTCGCCAAGCCTGGGCTTCTTCCTCCTTTCCCCCCATTCTCTCATTTGCACAGTCCACTAACAGTGCGTAAGTGAGCCCTGCTCTGGGTGCTAGGGAGCTCCCCAGAGGGTGATGATGATGATGATGATGATAAGATGAGGAAGAAGAAGGAAGAGGAGGAAGAAGAGCAGGAGGAGGAGGAGAACAGGAAGGAGGAGAAGGAGCATAGCTGACCTATACTGAGTATCTACTTTGTGCCATATTGGATATGTATTTTCTCAGCTAAACCTCCCAGGACTCTGTGACATACATATTATTATTTTCATTTTACGGATGAGGAAACTGAGGTTCATAGAGGAGATCTGCAGCCAGGTAGATCTAATTTTAAAGACATACCCTCTTCACCACCAGATATTGGAAACAGCAATAAATAAAGGTGGCGGTGGTTTGTGAAAGTACAGAGCCTGGTACCCAGTAGGTGCCCAATAAATGCTTCTTGCTTTGAATTGGATTGTGTTGGTTTAAACGCTGGTATCCAAGATTGCTTAGGCCCATGGGGACCGGGCTATATCCTTTCCAACTTCCTCCTGGAGCCCAGGGCTTGAGGGGAGAAAGAAAGGTGGGTCCTACAGCCCCCAGAGCCGGCAATGGGGCAGCTCACTCTGCTCCCGCCAGGACAGAGCGCCCTTTGTTTATTGTGCCTCCGCTTCCTACCCAGTAATTAGCATTGGCAGCTTCATATTGAGCTTTTGTTTTCATAATTCATTTGCCTACGATGACATAATAAAGGGAATATTGATTCAATCCCAACTCCTCTTGGCCATAAGCCCACATCAACCAATAAAAAAGAATTGCTAATTGCAGAGTGCGCTTGCCCAGCCAAAGCATTTGAGCAGGTCGTTTGATAGCGGGTGGAGAGCAGGCAGCTTGGCCGCCCAAGCCCCTGGGCTGGGCACAGGATACTGTCCTGGGTGCCGGGCGCCGTCCTCCAGGGAGCACAAATCCCGCTTCTCCACAGCACCAGGAAGAAAAGCAAGCAGGGCCGCCAGGGCGGAGCCCCAGGAAGGAAAATCCTCCACAGGCCTGTTGACAGATGTGGTATCAAATGAATTGTTCTCTGCTTAGACACGACTTTGATATTTATTGGTTCAAATTGCTCGGCTGACTCAGTCTTGCGTAAGTCTCCACGGTGCGTTCTAATCTTGACGTGCTGGGAAGCCACACTGATGCGGGTAATGACTGGGTTTACCTGGGATCAAAATGAAAAGGGAGAAGGGGGGTCTGGAATAATTACAGTGGGGCAATGCATATTTTTGTGTAATCTGGAAAGGCGATTTATGAGGCTGATAAAATGATAATGCGCGATGAGTGGAGCCAGCGTGGATTAGCTGCAACCGAACCCTGTTCGCAGGAAATGAAGGGCTGGGGATGGGGCCTGTTTATTAGACAAATAGCTGTTCTGAATCCATCTTTTTTTCACTTCTCTTCTGAAATTACTGAGATAAGGCACATTGTGGTCCTCCTTTGGTTACTATGAAGTAGGATTTCTGTTTCCGGAGTGCAGGGAGGTAGGGGCAGGATTTGTGTAATCAAAACCAGACATGATGATGAGCGGGGAGGGGGATCCCCGAGCCCTCACTCCCGCTCCGTCCTAGAATCAAAGCGCAGCACAGCTGGTTTCCTTAAACGTGGCCAGAGCAAGGACTCCCGTTCGGGGAGGAAGCCATGTAACTTCCTGGGAGGTCTCCTCCCAACCAATGCCAGTCCATTTTGCTGACCCAACTGTAAAAGAATCAGAAACATCTTGATGATTCCATCCCTCTAAATTTGTGGTTTATAACGGAAGAGGAGCATAGTGGTAGAGAAAGAACCGAGTCTTCGTTCAACTCAATGCGGAAAGAAAATTGTGACAGAGGTTTAGTTTTACTCAACTTCTTCACCCTCCTTCCCCAAAGTGTTCCTCGTTCCCTTGTCTCCAGGAGGGCCCACCGAGCAACGCGCCCTCCCAGATCCCCCCTGCACAGGTGGGACACAAAATACCAGTGACAAAGGAGTCAGCGTCCACGAGACTAATGCGCAGCCCCGTCACATCCGCGAGGGCCTCAAGCAGCGAACACATTAATCCGGACTCTCCTGGCGGTGGTGCCTCAGCTTTCCTGGTGTCCGGTCTCTCTGACTCACCACTTTCCCTGCTTTGCTCCTCTGATTTGAACTAAGGAACATTCATTCTCTCAAGAGGTGGTCCTCACTCCTCCCAGACAATGAAGGGGATTCAGATGGAAGGAGAAATGCTTTCTCTAAAGGCATCGCTAAAGGTCTACACAGGGTGACGTTGCACAAAGTCAGGGATGGCATGGACTTGGCAATGGCTGCCCATACTCCCCGTCCATCTTGACAGAGAGATCACAGCCCTCCTTCCTCATGAGTCCAAATGTGGTCCCAGGAAACTCAACAGATCACAAATGCTTCCAGCAGACACATGACCCCATCAGGGTCAGTGCTTGGGTGGAACTCCCTCCCGACCCTTGCCAGAAGTCACAAGATGCACCTAAACACCTACCCCCCAGTGCCTGGTGCCCGGTACCTGCCCCTGGCATGATTTTAGACACCTAATACCTGTGACCCATCAGCTTTATAGCTCGCCCGAAGGCCAGGATTTATCCTGCTCTGCAGACGGGGAAAGTGGGGCACAGAAAGGTAAACTCACTTCTCAGGATCGCGTTGGCAGTAAATGGTGGCACTGGAATCCATGTGCAAATCTCCTGTTGGTTTAAGTTCACAGATATCAACCTTTCCTCCCCCGGAGTGTCTTAGACAGTCCGTACCAGAGCGGGGTGCTGCGGGATGAGCAACGCACGACATGGAAGGAACAGGGAGAAAATGTTGAAAATCACTGACCTATAAAACACTCATAAATAATAAACTTAATTGATGTATGTTTTCATCATTGAGGTATAAATAGTCTTATAAGTTATCTGTCCAGGAAGAGAAGCAGTGAAGTTGGGAGCCACCTTGATTCAGGGAAAGCCGGCTGGGGTCCTGAGGCCGGTTCCTGGTAGACGGCTGGGAGGAGGGCGGCGCTGGATGGACAGAGACACGTCAGATCGAGGCACAGCCCATCTCTTTTCTTCAAGGGGAAAATAAAAGACAGTGGCTATATTTCTGCCCATGGTCATAAAAAGGCAACAGAACTATAAAAAAAACATGGTATTTTCTCCAACTGCAAGGAAAGCATTATAGACATGTAGACCTTCTATAACAGGAAGTGCAAAAGGCTATTTGTGTATTTATTTATTGTAGAGCTGCGAATGCAAAGAGAGCCATGACAGCAGAAACGTCTGTGCGCTGCGCTGACGTATCTGAGCGCCCCCAGCCCCGTGCCTGACGTAGTGCGAATGCTCCTTGAGCATTATTCACTGAGTGGACGTTTCTTGAGTGTTTACTACACACTAGGTCCAGTGCTAGGCTCAGAGGGACACAGAAGCTACAAGACAGTCCTTGTCCTCAGGGAGGGAGGGAGCACACTGGAGGCCCGCAGAAGCTGCGGAGGCCAGGCCTTGCTGCGCAGCACGCAGGAGGCAGGAGGCTGGAGGCAGGAGCAGAGTTATCTCTTTAACTGAGAAACGTCTATCAGGCGTTGTCTGCAGGCCAGGTTTACCATTTGCTCACCATGCCAGGATGTCATTTGAATGAACTCTTGAAAGGGGTAGGAGTTGGCCAGGTAGGGGGGCATCCCAGGTAAAGGATAGAGCGTGGACAAAGGCGTGCTGTAAAAGCAGTGTGACAGGTCCTCAGGTGTCAGAGGACAGAGCAGAACACACTCAGAGGGCCAGAGACTGGCTCCCATGGGAGGAGTTGGTCCATGAGGCAAGAAAGCTCAGCCTGGGTTCCTTTGCCTATATCCAATAGTGAGGCTATTTCCTCTCTCTGCCCTTTCCTTCTCTGCTATATGTCATGATCCCTAAACCCAAATGCTTACAGGCTGGTAATATTCAAAAGTACAACAGGGGGAAGAGGTGGGATAGGAATGACCCTGAGGGAAATTCCTGGGGAGATAAATATTCTATATCTCATCAGGGTCTGGGCTCACGGATGTATGTGTTCATCAACACAGAATGATAACACGAGATGTGTGCATTTCACTGTATAGAATCTCATCTCACTGTATAGAATCTCATCTCAAAAAAAAGGAACTATAAACACTATATATAAATACTCAACACTAGTTGAATTCAACAATATGCATGCTGAAGTGTTTAGGGGTGAAGCTTACTGATATTGATAACTTACTGTGAAATGTATCACAAAGAAGATGGGTGAATGGCCAGGTGGAGAGAAGGTAGGTGAGCAGATAAGTGATAAACCCAGCAGAGTAAAATGTTGGTAGGTTCTAGGTCTTAGGTGTGCACTCTGCAATTCCTTCAACTTTTCTGTATGTTTGAAATGTTTCAACTTTTCTGTATGATACTGGAAGGAAATGTGAATTAGGAAGTCAGAGCTAAGACATTAGGGAGTAGTGTGGAGTGTGGTGAATTGTGCGGCGTGGGCCCTTCCTGCTTGGCTCTGGTTGCTATTACCAATGTGATTGTAGGTTCAGTGCTGCCAGATCTTGTCATTTTTATGTGAAGCCCTATGATTTTTAAATGTCAGGAAACAATTTATACTAAATGGTCAAGCAAACATATCTGCAAATGATTCAGCAGGCAGACCCCGGTATGCTGCTTCTCCACGGAGCAAAGGTGGTTCACAGCATGTCTTCCAGCCCCGGCACCTGGGCCCGCCAAGCACCTCACCTCTTGGAGCTTTCTTTTCTGCACCCATAAAATGGGGGTAAAAATAGAGCCTATATCAATGGGCTGAAGTGCAGCTTACATGTGACAATGCTAGCTTAGCACAGTATCTTGCATGCAGGAAGCTCTTAATAAATGTGGCTACTGTTAACTGGCTTTCTGGAAACATACTGGAGAAAGAGCTAAAGCAACCTTGACCTCCCTTGGTCACAGTGGGCCACAATGTCTGCCTGCGCAGCATGAGAGAAGGCATCCCACCCTTCCCTAAGTGCCCTGACACTGGGCTTTCTGCAGAGAGAGCACAGGGCATGCAGAGCGTGATACAATTGACCGGCGGCTTGGCAGAGACCCTGGGCAAGCCCAGCCCTGCGCCCACCCAGACGTCAGCTGGACATCCTGCTGAACGATGGGTGAGCCATGGGAGGCCTCTGTGAGGGCTTCTCCTCCTTTCAGAACATCAGAATTTCCACAATTCCCCTCGAAAAATGTTTCTAATCCTGACTTTCTTCACCAGGCTCTTCCAGTCCTCCACATTTGATTCCAATATTTTGGGTCCTACCTCTTATTTGTGTGGTGCACATGTCCCAACCCAATCCACCTGGAGAAAGCCCTTTGAGCCACAGGACACTCTGTGTGTGGAAGGCTCTGGGATGCTGGCTTGACACAGACATGCCCACGTTCAGCCCTCGGAGGCCTGGCTGAGTCCCATGGAGTTAGGCCTTATCCCCACTGGGGAGATGAGATGAGCTGAGATCTCACATGTTACCAAGGAGCTCAGGGAAAGGCCAAAGAGACTAGGGAGCATCTGGACCACACTCTAGACTACTCGGATGACAGCTGAAGAAGGCTCAAGTTCGTGGACGTCTTCCTGTGCAAGATCCTAGCCAAAGACAGGTTCACAGGTGTTGGACACGGAAACGCAAGTAACATTATGAGGTGCTTCAGGGGACCTGCGTTATGCCCCCTACTCCCCATCTCCAACATCTTCCCCAACCCATCCTTGAGAACAAGAAAACTAGGTAAAATCAGCACAATTCCTCCGGCCCCACGTCCACTCAGTGGGTCATCTCTATACCTACATTGTGAAGAACTTCTAGAGTCACCTTCGTGAAAAAACCCTTCCTGGGTTTGGGGACCAGGGTATGAAAACTCTCCAAAACCAAATATTTCCAAGATCAGGTAGACAATATTAATGAAGGAAGCTGATGGGCTCTTATCATGGTTAATTCTACATTCTCTTGAATTGTGGTCTGAATCAATGCTTGTTCCACTCATTCACTCCGGGAGTGAATGAGTGGAACAACCATTCACACAGCGGGAGCTTCTTCGTTTAGAAAGACGCCCCTGAGATTTGTCTTCAAATATGCAGCCCTCCGGGTCCAGCTTTCACCACCCTATTTTGAAGGAAGTAGATACAAGAAATATTTCACCTTCCTCTTTGGAACACAAGCGCGATGCCACGTGGCAGAGGACCTGTGGTGGCAGCCACATCAGCGGTGGCACCAAGGAGCAGTGAGGACTGTGTGCCATGTGAGAGCTGGAGGCGGTGTGCCTGTCCACAGGGAGCCGCTGCTGCCCACGACCGGAGAGCCACTGCTGCCGAAACATTCAGTCCAGTGGTGCTACTGCTTCTGGTTGGGTTTTATTGTCCCCTAAGAGAAACCAGATTTTTTCTCCCTAAGAGAAACCAGAAATAAAAACTTTATGTCAAATCTCCTTGTTTTTAAATGTGGCAACTATTTTGCATTAAAATTTAGAAAAGAAAACACTATGTAGGCCAAAATAAACAATGTCTAAGGGCCACGTCTAGCCTGTGGGCCACCAGCATGCTGCCTCTGGTTTGTTTTGTAACACTCGACACCATTTGTAATTACGGATCCATGAGTGGTTGACGTGCTTATTGTTAGCACCCCATTTGATTTTAGGGGATCGCCACTCCCAGTTTTAATCCTTTCTCTGCCATTGCTCATGGTGGGGTCTTGGTTAACTCTTTACTTCTCTCAGGGGCCCAGGGTTCCTATCTGTGGGAAAAAAAGAGTGGGCTAGGCTGGTTTTTTCCAGACTTTCCTCATCAAAAGGATCACTGGGTCACAGAAAAGGACCAGTGGCTCTTAAATATGTTAAAAATGCTCAGCCTCATTTGTCATGAGAAAATGCACGTTGACCTAATGAAGATATTGAAAGGTTGATAATTTGGAGGGTGTGTTCCTGGTAGAGCACACACAGTTACTGCTTCTCAGAGGCAGTGTGGCAACACCAAGCAAAACAGCAAATGCACAGGCTTTTGACCAAGTCTGGATGCTTCTAGGAAAATTTCTTAATCGTGTGCAGATATGAAACGATGTATGTACAAAATCGCTTCTTTCAGCATTGTTTGCTTTGGCAGAAGATTAGAAACAACCTAAACGTCCATCAACAGGGAATTGGTTAAATAAACTATTGTTCAATAGATTACAATAGATTACTACACAGCCATTTTTTTAAAAGGTGAAGAGGGTAGATCTTTTGTTAAGTATTCTGACCACAATGAAATGAAACAATATAAAATAAAATAAAAGAGAGCACTTTATCCAGTGGTGTGCTAGTAAATATTTAACAACCAGTTCTCTAGGGGGGATGGGGGAAGGGAAGAGAAGGGGATGGTGCCGAAAGAGAGTAGACCCTGATTTTAGCATTTGTCTATGGTTTAAATACTTCTACCATGGCCAACTCTCAGCAACCAACATGAGGTCATTGAACTTGGACTTGAGAAGAGCTATGTCTCTGTTGACTCTAGCATGTCACTGCCTTTATTAACTGATACATGAAAAGATCTCCAAGATGTGTTGAATGAAAAAAAAAAAACAAAATAAAACGTGCTGCATAACAGTGAGTAGAGTATGATATCATTTATGTAAAAAACGGAGAGGATAAAAAATATATATATATATACACACGCTGGCTTATATATCATAGATTTCCCTGGAAGAACACACACACACACACACACACACACAGCCATTAACTTTGCCATTTGGAGCAGGAGCTGGTGGCCGGGAGACAGAGTGCAGAAACTCTTCACTATTTACCCATTTATGCCATGTCAGTGATCAATGGTGTAAATATCTTCCATATCTAAAAGATTAAATCAAAAATGCCCTGGATCACCTGGAAGATTTATTGCATACTAATTCACTGGCCTCTCCCACGGAGATTCCCATCTGACATCCTTGGTGTAGGCCTGGGGAAACCAGTTTTTAACAAGTTTCTCAGATGAATCTTAAAATCAGGCAAATTTGAGTGTCACTACCGAGTTCAATCTTCCCATTTTATGGGGACTAGAAATGTAGTAAATGTGGGCATTTTACATGGCCCTCAGAGGAGAAGGGCTGACCCCAGGGCACCCAGTGAGTGAGAGGGGAAGTCAGAGCTGACACTCAGGCCTGACACCCCTCGACCAGGCCTGCCCTGTGCAGCCCAGGAGCAGGGCCTGGGCCTGGGCATGGTCTCAGAAGTAGGCGTGAGACCCAGAGAGAGATGTGGCCTGTCTGGGCCGACACGGCCACTGCCCAGGAGAATTCTACCCAGCACACAGCCATAAGAGCACTTCTCCTCCTTGTCCTGTCTTCTTGGTCTCCAGCCCACCTCTGGAGCAACTGGGCATGAACCAACTGCTTGGTGTCAGTCAAGACCCTATCCCCGGAGAACAGTACGGCCACAGGCACCCTGCCACTGTCTCCAGATGACCTGGGACCGGGCAGGAGACCCTTTTGGGTCAGCTCCAGCATGTGAAGTATCGTCTCTTCCCTTCCCGGCATTCACCACCAGCTGCTGCTTCACAAAGCTGAGAAGTTGTGGCCGGGAAGGGCAGCAGGTCAGCGAAGGGAAAGAAAGACAGAAAAGCCGTTTCTCCCCGAGTGCTCCGCCATTGACATCTGATATGCTTGGCTGCCATTCTGTCCCTCTGTGTCTCCTGTGTCACTGTACCTGCCTTTCACACACATAATTAACTGTGTTTTCAAAAATGGCAAATCATTCCTCCATATAAAACAACAAACTCAGTCCCTGAGACAAATTGAATCAAGTTCTTAGGGCGTTTTTTTTTTCACTTCAATTAACGCCAAGACTGGTGTATATCAGAGGTGCAAATCTCTGTGTGTTATGTGACCACAAACAGGGATGCAGCAGAATGTACACCCCGAACTATGTCTTTAAGTGCTCATTGGAGACACTTGTAATCATGTTTTATTACTAGTCTCCTCCCCAACATAATGAACTTTGATGAAATAATGAAACAGCCCTGGCGCCTGAGCAGTCGGGCTGGCGGCCTCACCAGCTAAGACCTCCCATGAGTACAATAGCCCGAGCGGGGCGCCCGGCTCCAGGGGCAGCGGGGCGGAAAACCCGGCTCCCCGCCCTCCGCTCCCCGCCTCCTGGCTGCTCTGCCTGCCCCCGAGTCACGGAGATGCCACGGCCAATTGGAAATGGGGAGCGGGCCAGGACAGCCGGGGCTCTGGGAGTCACAGAGCAGGCGTGCTGGACCGGAAGTGGGTGGAGATTGTCCAGATGGGGAAACTGAGGCCCGGACAGGGGAAATGATCTCACCAAGGCCACACAGTGGCAGAGAAGGGACTAGAAGCAAGGTTTCCTGTCTCCAAGTCGAAGGTGTTTCCTTAGCTTCTGCAGGCTTCTCTCAACCAGTGATTCCCAAGCCCAAAGAAGTGTTGCGATCTCATGTTCCACATCCCTACCCTGGAGATCCTGAGTCAGGAGGCCTGTTGGCAGAGCCAAGTATCGCTCTGCTCCAGTCATCTTGAAGATCAGCTAGATGTGGTTGAGGAGTCAGAGGTGATAGAAGTTTCATGTCCTCGCCGGGGGAAGATTGCTGTTTCTCCTTGCAACTCACCACGGGGGCGCTGCCCGGCAGCGCTGGCATCCCCCGGGACCTCCTGAGTCAGAGTCTGCGCATTAGCACAACCTCCAGTTTGAGAAGCACTGCTGCGTCCCCTCGGCCCAGCCCAGAGGACCTGACTCCGCCCTCACAGATAACCAGTACCTCTCTGCAGAGGGCCCAGGTGATAACGGCTTCTTCCATAGCCACTATGGCCCAGGGGCTGTGCCCTGCCAGGAGCCCATAACACCTCCACTTCACAGTTGAAGGAACTGGGGCTAAAGAACTGACCTGAAACTTCAAATCCAAGGTCTTTCATGTTTTTGGATTTTGCAGTGGTTTTTTTGCGTCTCAAACCCCTTTCCCTGCTGTACGTGTGTATAAAGGAAGAGATGACCCTTGTAAAATCTCAGCTACAGATTGTGCTTTCCAGCCGATTCATTCAGAGACCTTTTGAGGAACATCTCAAGCCTGTCTGGTATTAGGATTGAACACATTTGTTCTTTCGAAAGCACAAACAGGCAGATGAAGGTGTTGAAAGCTCTTAGGGAAAGAAACTTTATTTCTTTTTGTTATATTGTCTATTACTTATTTTTCAATGCATTAGAAGTAGCGTAATGAGTACATGTGTGTTCTTTTTTATTTTTTAAATAACTGTATTGAGGCACATTTTATGTATCACATCATTCACTCATTTCAAATGCACCATTCAATGATGTTTTAGTAAATCTACAAAGCTGTGCACCATCACAATAAATCAATATGGGAACATTGTCATCACCCCGATAATATCTCTCATTTACTGTTGATCCCTCACCCCCACTCCAGGCAACCCCTAATTTGTTTCCTGTTTCTATAGATTTGATTTTTCTGGACATCCATCTGAATAGGTGGTCTCTTGCATCCAGCTTCTTTCATTTAAGGTGACGTTTTTGAGGTTCGCCCGTGTCGTGCATGTGTCTGTGGTCCATTTCTGTCATTGCTGAGCAGGATCCCACAGTGTGGATGCTCCACGTTTTGTCCATCCATTATGTGTGAATTAATTTTGTCTATGCCCAGGGGAAGATAGTTAATATTCAAAAAAACTTTATCAGGAATCCATGCTCTACAGGATTTTCACGCATCCTGACCTAAATTTGCACCCCACGGTTGGGATTTAGAATAAGGGATGTTGGGAGTCATTTTCCTTTAGTGAAATGAATGTTGCTCAAAAAGCGTTGTGGAGCAGACTGTGTGGGCGCTGCTGTCCTCTCCGACGCTCTGCCTTTCGAGCCCAGGCTCTGCCACCTGGTAGTACTAGGAGGTCGGCTAAATTCGCATGAGAATTCGCAGCAGCCGTTGTGGAGTGAGCTTTTCCAGGAAAACATCCAAGGACACAGAGCAGGCAACTCACCTATTTATAGGCACTCATTAACTTTTGTGTCTGTTTGTTATTAAGCGACTTTTTCCCCGTTTGCTAACAAATGCACAGGTAACAGAATTCAGCCTGAGACTCACCTTCATTGTACCCGATTATCCAGCGGCGAAGCTGTGGAGGGAGAGACACAAAGCTCCCACCTCCCCGACCTCCCCTAGACACAGTGAAAGAAACTGGCAATCGGTGAAGGGTCAAATTGGCTTAGATCCGTTTGCAACCCTTCCTAAATTCTGTACTGTATGCTTCAGGACTGGGCGCAGGATGCCTGGGTGTGGAGACGTTACTGCCACCAGCCCTTGAGGTTTGGCATGGACATGTGACTGGCTCTGGCCAATGAGATGTGAGCAGGAGTGGCACCTGTCACTTTTGATCCAAGTGGTTCATTGTGAGTCTCAATGACGCACCCCTCCTGGGGTGAGCCCTGAAGTACTGCATTGAGAAGCCGCCTAAGAAAGAGGCACGTCCATCAGCCCGGTGCCTGACCAGCTACCCTGAGCAGACCCCCCCGCCAACCTGTGATGGACACATATAGCCTGAGCAAGGAATCAATCTTTGCTGCTTTAAGTCACTGGGATTGGGTCTTGCTCGTTATTGCAGCATAATCCAGCCTTTCCTGCTTGACCAGACAGATAAGCAGACTCAAGCACGGTCCTGAGACTCATGGAGTTACCAGTCAAGTGGGGGAGTCCAGTGCTAATCCGACCACTAAATGAAAAAAAAAAAAAGGAAGAATTGCAAACTATGCTAGATACATGGTCTGGTGGAGACAGAGAAAAGTCAAATTTGAGCAAAACCCCCCAAGGAGATGGTGGATTCTCCAGTGGGACAACACCAGTGTGATGGCCCTGGAGCCCACAGGCCTTGCTGGGCATTCAGCAAAGCAAAGCCTGTGACCAGTCACCACATGCCCCTGCCCCTCCCGCCACCCTAGAGTGAGGAAACAAGGACCGCAGGAGAAGCAGCATCCACCTGGGGCCCCTGCTCTCAGGCTGGGCTGGGTGCCTGGGCTCGGGACACTGATGCCCCTGGAGCAGCCCATGGCCCGAGAGGCAGCCCTGGGGCCCGTGCACAGCTAGTACCAGAGGATCCCCCTCCTGCAAGTTTTCACTGCGGGAACCCAAGGATCAAGATGCCTATTTAATAGTTTTAACTACAATGGAAAGTTGTTATGCACACATATGATAATAATAACACTTTCACATATACTAAAAATACTTTCACATGTATTAAATATCCTCCAGCAGCTTCCTAGCTCATGTGGAATAAAACGCACATTCCCTAGTGTGACCCAGGAGGCCCCGTGTGATGCGGGCTGTGTCCCGTGGCCCCAGCCACACTGCCTGGCTGTTTCTCACCCCTGCACCAACCCTGCATGTCCACTCCCGGCACGCATTCCGCGGGCACCGCGGGACATCCCTTTCCTTTCTCCTTTGGCTCAAACATCATTTCTTTAAAGAGAAGTTTCCTCGCCACCGGATGAATTTGCTTCCCCACTGCAGGGCTCCTCTCTCCAAACACCCTCTTTCACTATCCTCATGGCGTGTGTCACCATTTACTGTGAATGATTCACTTCTCAGCAGCCTGCCTCCTCACCTCACCGTGAGAACAGAGACCTGCTCTGGTAAACCCAGTGTCTAGAATGGTTCATTGACTATCACCTTACAGAGAGACGTTTGTTCCCATCTTTGCCTGTGGAGAGAGAGGAGTGGAGTTGTTCACCCGCAGTCCCAGGCTAACAGTCAGTAGAGCGGACGTGACTTTCTGCATCTTCTGGCCCCTGAGTCTGTGGCTTTTTCCACTGAACCAAATCGAGCCTGGCTGCCTAGTGCCTTGTGTCTGCGCTTCCGTTTCTCAGAGAGCCTCTATCAACTGACAGCCGCATTGTAACAGGGCTGATGAACTAATTTGCCCTCAGAGGTGACTGGCTGGTGGCTGTGTTTCTGCAGCCCTTCCCAGGAGGCCTGGGATTTTAACAAAGAAGCGAGAGGACCGGTGTGGGCCTCAGCATAAGCAGATGGGTCCCTGGCCTGACACCACACACTATAAGCCCGGTTCTGAACAAAGTGACCTTCAAAGCGAAGGTCACTGTCACCTGGAAGCCATTTCGCAGGGAGTTTTCTGTAGTCAGTGCCCAGGTCGGGTCAGTGAAATGGCCTTGAAGCCCAGGCCGCTCAGTCACCGAGGGCCTCGAGTCTTGACTTCGCAGCAATCAAGGCAACACGTGTCCCATGGATTACGCCAAGAGCATGCTCACTTCACAGCTGTCGGTGCGTGCCCCCATCTGGAGCACACTTCACATTTTTAAAAATAAATCCATTCCTCTTGTGAATAGCACGACTTGATTACGTCGTGATGTTCTTGACTACCAGTGTGTATTGTTCGATGTAAACTAATGTCACAGTATTTATAACTCTGATGTGGCATTTCTCCCTTTCCTAATGTGCCTGGGCTCTCAGAAAGCCACTCCGTTTCTGAAAGGCCCAGGAAAATGGCAAAGCAGAATATGAAATTATTTGGGACACGCCTGCCATCCTTGGTGAAGAATCCTGAGGCTTGGAGTCGGAGATGAGGGTGCATTTTATGGGGGAGCACTCAGCCCCACGTGGGAAGGACTTGTCCTGGGTCACAGGGCCAACCAAGGGCTGGGCTTTAACCATTTCAAGGACCCTTGAGATCTCTTTCCTGCAGTTTCTAGAACCCAACCAGAGGTGAGAACAAAGGTTTGGTTGATCTCTCCCCCTAGCTATCAGAGGGCAGGATCCGAGCCCGTCCCCATCAACTCCTGGTACTTGCCAACAATCTCATGTTGTTGTCTGCTGCTGGAAGTGAACACTGATAAGGAAGGAGATTAGGTGGCTCGGTCTGCTGGCTGCCCTTACACGGTGCCAGCAGGTAACTCACTGGAAGCTTAACGGCTGGCTTTAGTCATAAAAGGACCTGCAGGGGGTTGATGCCAGAATGTGGGAGATTGGAGGCGATATCAGGACTTTGAATTGGTAGCTGGAAAAACATTTTCAATAAGATGCATGAATGTGTCCCTGAGTAAGAATACAGCATATTGTGTGCACTTCTGTGTGTGTGTGTGTGTGTGTGTGTGTGTGTGTGTAGGAGAAAGAGAACAAAAGAACCCAAAACTGAAAAAG
This sequence comes from Avahi laniger, assembly GCA_963575035.1. Taxonomy (NCBI): domain Eukaryota; kingdom Metazoa; phylum Chordata; class Mammalia; order Primates; family Indriidae; genus Avahi; species Avahi laniger. Next base: position 29,107 of record CAUYSK010109554.1, read on the forward strand.
CCTTGGAGATACCTAGTTCCAGCTACATTACTTTATAGATGGGAAACCGAGACCCACACAAAGGAAAAGACTTGCCCAAGATCTGGCTTCTGGGAGTCCTGTCCCCTAGTCACAGCAGAAAGGGGAATCATTTCGGCATTATTCACTTGCCACTTTTCGTCTCCTAGAGTCATGGTCATTTTTATTTCTCCCAGTAGACCTCTGTCTGTCCCTCAGGGGCAGCACTGGGCCTGAGGCCTGGTTGCTGGGAAATGAAACATTCCTAACTTGGGGGGGGAGGCACAGTCACAGAGGGGCCAGGCAGTGGGACGTACCAGGATGCACCCATGGACAGTGAAGCCCGCAGGGTGTGCGACAACTGGGAATGTGGGGAGTGTGGTTCACAGGCAAGAACACACCAGGTCTCAGGGGGCTTCAGGGCGTGCAGGCCCAGGGTTGCCAGACCTTAGGAGTTTCAAGAGAATCCAGAAACCTAGATTTTTGGGTGAAAAGCCTCTACTTTTTATTTTTATATATATATAGACAAATATTTAAAATTTTTTCAATACTTTGAATCAAATAACACATCTTAAGTTAGGATGGGGCCTGTAGCCCTTAGTTCGTGGCCACTGATTGTTTTATTGATGGGAACACTGAGGTCCAAAGGAAGACTTAGAGCTCATATCTCATGTGTCCCTGTACTATGTAATTTTTCCCCACTGTACTGTGTGTGTGTGTGTGTGTGTGTGTGTGTGTGTGTGTGTGTGTGTATGTGTACGGGTAGACACAATCTATAAAGAACCAGAGCTCTACATACCAGTATTTACAGCCATTCGTGGTAGAAAGTGACCTTTACCCACATAATCCCTACATCGGCTGTAAACGTTCCTATGTATTTGCTCACTCTCCGCTCCAGGCTGCATGAGCGTCCGTTATCTGTCACTACATACATTTTCTAATCTGTATTCCTAACCCTGGGATAGAGGGGGCTTAGGGAATCTTATTCTCCCCAATGGACAGATGAGGAGACTAAGGTCCAGAGTGGTACGCAGACCAACCCAAAGCTGGGGAGTGAGAGGCAGAGGTGGAATTCAAACCCCAGTCTCCCAATCTAGTGCTCTTCACTCCGTGCTATTCTACAGTTATGTTCTTCCACTTCCACACATGCAGGGCCTGTTTATTCTCTTTGTTTTGGTACCTGCAGACATCCCGAGCTCATGAGGGTGGGTCCTCCCAACTCCCAGGGAGACAGAGACTTCCCCTGGAGAACTTGGGAAACAGCAGGACTCAGATGGGAATCAGAAGAAATCCAGGTCTTTTCCCTCCTGTGGCCTTATAGCACAGTTTCATCGTCCTCCATTGTCCCCCGGGGGTAGGACCTGGCTAAAGAAAGAGACCCTAATTTTAACCCTTTACTTACTCCCCACTTCTGTATGGGACTAATGCTGAACATGGACTTTGTGTTACCCACAAAATTCTAAATATTTGCAGAATTCGTGCAAAATCGCAACACGAGGTCCCCAAGGACAGGCACCTGGCCTTCTCATTTCCAGTGCATTCCCAGAGCCCGGCACATAGCGAACAAATAAATAGCTCAGTAAGTATTATGTAAAAGAGGAAGACGGAAGGAAGGAGATGAAGGAGCGGGGAGGGAGCAAGGAATGGACGAAGGAGAAAAGGAAACGTATGTGTGTCTGCCCAAGCCCTAGAATTCTCCCCAGAATTAAGGCACCAACTGGGTATCTGCAAGTGTCTAGAGTGAGGTCGATAATTCGTCACAAGGAATTCCAGCTTCGGCTATGCCCCATAAAGAGATGGTGGTGGGAGCAACAAAGAGTTAAAGTTTCATGACCTTTGAGTCAATCCTAACTGTGCTATTGACTTTGGACAAGTTATTTTATCTTTTGGGGCTTCTATTTATCCACGGTATTTGTTTTCTATCGTTGCTGTAAAAATTTACCGCAAACTTTGTGGCTTAAAATGACACACATCTATTGACTTACGGTTCCAGAGATCAGAAGTCCGAGCGGGCAGGTATCCCTCCTGGAGGCGGTAGGGGAGAACCTTCCTCCTGCCTTTTCACGCTTTCCGTGCCTCTAGAGGCCGCCTGCATTCCTTGGCTTATAGCTCTGCGTCTCTCCAAGTTCTGCTGCCATCATCTCAGCCTTTCTAACTCTGACCCTCCTGTCTCCCTCTTTGTGATTACATTGGACCTATCTAGGAAATCCAGGATAATCAACCCATCTCAAGATCTGTAAATTCCTATAATCCCAGCACTTTGGGAGGCCAAGGTAGGAGGATCACTTGAGGCCAGGAGTTCGAGACCAATCTACAGAAAATAAAAAATAAAAAAATTAGCTGGGTGTGGTGACATGCGTCTGTAGTCCCAGCTACTTGGGAGGCTAAGGTGAGAGGATCTGTTAAGCCCAGGAAGTGGAGGCTATAGAGCTATGATCACACCACTGCACTCCAGCCTGGGCAATGGAGGGAGACACTGTCTCTAAAAACAAAACAAATTAAAAAAAGATTCTTAAATTGACCGCACATCACATAGTGCCTTTAGCCATGTAAGGCAACATATTACATATTCACAGGTTTGGGGCCGTTATTCTGCCTACCACATCCACACACACACACAAAAGATATTATCTGTCTTATAGAATTGTTCCAAGTGTTAAGTGAAAAAGAAAAGGAAAAAAAAATCATGCTCAGGAGTAGACTTCTTACCAAGTCTCAGAAATAGGCATCGCGCCCTAACTCGGGAGCGATACAATTCCGAACCATCTTTTTCATGCTGAAAAATGTGATATAGCATCAAAGAAACACTTGGAAAAAATTGCCCCACCCGGTTCTCTGGGAGTAATTCCACATGCTGCTGCAGCTGCCTTGTGCCCTTCACCCTGAAGCAGACACATCTGGCACAGCTGCAGGCACATTGCACATGTCTTCTGACCGAATCTGCTTCCCCCGCACTTCTCATGGACCTGCTGGCCTTGCTCCGTGTTGTCGCACCGCCATGAAGCCGTAACAAAGTCTCACGTGCAATGGGGTCTTCATTCTCTGTCACCATGTACTATCGTTTCCTTGGCCATGCCCTGGAGTTGGACACGTTCAAGCTTGTTCATTTCTAGTGTATTCTCAGCGTCTGGGACAGAGACTGGCACATTGCAAACAAATACGTGGCTCAATAAATATTATATAAAAGAGGAAGACGGAAGGAAGGAGATGAAGGAGGGCGGAGGGAGCAAGGAATGGGGGAAGGAGAAAAGGAAATATCTGTGTGTCTGCCCAATCCCTAGAATTTTCCCCAGAATTAAAGCAGCAACTAGGTATCTACAAGTGTTTTTCTTAGTTTAGGGGGTTTTTTTGTATAATTTTATTTTTGCTATTTTCAAAACTGTTGCTAAGAATATATTTATTGAACTCATGGTAAATGTGGTGTGTGTGTATATATATATATGTATAAAATGTTTGTTGAGGAAATTAAGAAATGAATGCACGGGCAAATAATACATGAATGAAAGAGTCAATACATAAATGAATGAAGTTAATTAATAGACATATTGCTGAGTCGTTCCTTTATTCCTTCTATAAATATTTGAGTAACTAATATGAACACTTAAATAACAGCTCTGCCCTCATGAAGCTTACATTCCGATAGAGAGGGAGAGAGATGAACAAGTAAGTCAATGAGCAAGGTAATTTCGGATAGTGACAGACTGTAAAAAAATAAACGAGGGAAGACGACTGGAGGAGGTGAGGAGCTATGGGGGTGAATCGAGGCAGAGGGTGGTTTGCAAAGGCTGCTCTGAGCAGGGCCTTGCTGAGCTGAGATCCGAACAAACGATGAAAGGGAACCAGCCACGCAAACCCCCGGAGGGCCGGCTTCCAGACAGAGACCAAGAGGAATGCAGTGGCCGCTAAACCAGGAGGGAGCTCGGGGTGTTCGGAAGGGCGGCCACAGCACAGTGAATGAGGGTCAGGGTCTTATCCAACAAGGGCTCAGCGGGGGCAGAGCCCAGGTCGGTCATGAAGGGCTTGAAGTGCCAAGAGAAGCCACTGGAGGGTCCTAAGCAGAGGAGAGGCATATAGAAATTAGCAGAATGAGTGAGTGAGTGAGTGATCAAGTGCCCCCCAGAAACGAGCGTGCATAAACGAGTGGCTGTTTAAGGGACGTGTGTGGCGAATTCGTGATGCACCATCCACATGTCTCTTTAGGAATAAAGGACCTTTATCCAGACCCGGGTACACTGTCCTCGCTCTCAGTCAAAACAAGCTCCCTTGCCCTATGTCATGCCCCCTTCCCGGGAAGGCCCGCACCAAATGACTGATCTGCATGGGGGTGCAAAGGCCTGGCCCTCTGGACCCAGCCCGGGAGAGCGCTGAAGCCTCCTCCCCTGTTCAGGACGCCCCCGGCCTGGGCTGAGGCCTTCACTGAAGCTCCGTCACAGCCCTGTGTCCCCCTGAGCGCAATCCTGCTCCTTTCCTCCCCCTTCCGTTGGTGTTGATTGCCAGTCACCTCCTAGTAGGTCTCCTGCCTGCTTCCCAGGGAACCCCGGCTGAGGCTGCGCCAGTCAGTGCAGGAAGGAGTGAGAGAAGCGGACCAAGTGAATGGACCCCTCCAGTACCGGGGACGCGGTCCCCCTCCAGGTTTGCACGGCGTCTGCTGAAGTCCCCGCCAGAAACTGAAGGTCCACCGCCCCTGAGAGCCAACCCCTCTTCCAACAACACGTGGCAGGAGCACAACAGAGGGAGACGTTTTCAAAACAAATTTTTGTTTAACCTACTCTGTGACCCGCAGCATCATACTGCAATATACTAAATTTCCGTTTATTTAAAGAATGTTTGCTTATTTGGTGCTTGTTAGAGTGGAATCACTGTTAACTCCCCTCACTGTGAGTGTTAAGCTGGCAGGATTCGCCTGGCATCTTTAATTATTGAAAGATAATTTTTTCTCATTTTTTTTTTCTTTTTCACTTTTCTGTTTTGAGGGGAGGTTGGGGCAGACAGCAAACCCCAGCCTGAGGGTCTGCTGCCATTCCGTGCTGCTCAGTAAAGACCCCTCAGAACTGCACCGTCCAAGATGGCACCTCCCACCCTGAAATGCGGCCAGCGTGAACTGAGGTGTGTTGTAAGTGTCCCAGATTTCAAAGGGTTAGGACAAAAAAAGTAAATGTAAAATATCTCATTCATACATGTTTATACTGACAACATGATAAAATAATAATATTTAGGATATTTTTCTGTTACATAAAATATATTATTAAAATTAATTTACCTGTTTCTTTTGACTTTAAAAAAAAATTTTTTTTTGAAACAAGGTCTAGCTCTGTTACCCAGGCTAGAGTGCAGTGGCATCATCTAGCTCACAGCAATCTCAAACTCCTGGGCTCAAGCAATCCTCCCGCCTCGGCCTCCCAAAGTGCTAGAACTACAGGCGTGCGTCACCAAGCCTGGCTGGGAGTACTTTTTGAACTATGACTTCATTAAACATGAGGAACTGGTCCTCACGATTTTTGGTTGAAGATCTAAGATTTCCCCATTTTAGCTTCTTTCTTGAAAGACAGCTAAAATGTCCTTGGATTGAAAGTCCAGGTTTCTCTCTGGGGACAGGTGTGAGCCACCAGGTCCAGCTTTTTTGACTTTTTTTCTTAGCCTGTAGGAAATTAGAAATTACACATGTGGTGTGTAGTATATTTCTGCTAAACAGAGCTGGACCGGCCCCCAGGCATTTGTCATCACAGGCTCCTCCCCCTCCTCAAGGCAGGACACGCCCTTGGGCTGTCTGGGGGCACCCGCACCTGAGCGCGCCTGCAGGCGCCTTCCTGTGGTCAGAGCTGGCGGAGAGGAAGACGAAGATCACGTGCCCATGAGATCCTTTTCTTCCCCACTAGTCCTTCTCCCTTCCTCTGTGTTTGCTGCCGTGCCTGCTGCTGCAAGCCAAGAGCAGACCCATGGCGCAGACCCACGGCGCAGACCCACGGCGCAGACCCACCGCCCCCCGTTGCATTTGCCTCGGCTTCACATTAGGCTCTCATTGTCTTTGTCTGGCGTCCAAAGGTGTCAGGAAAGGCAAGGGTTGTCGCGGGCTGCGCTGGTGTTTGCGGATGCCAGACATCTGGACCGCTGGAAAACTTTGCACCAACTCTGATTGCTTCTCTTGTCAGTCTCCACGCAGCTGTCTGGCACTGGATCCTGCTGCCCCTGCTTGACTTGAGTGAGTGAGGAAAACCGTGTTTAGACAAGTGAAAGCCACGAGCGTGAAAGTCACGGGGCTGTGCTCGTGGAGACTCCAGCTTCTCACCAGCTTGGACAAAGCCCTGGATCCAGACAATCGGGTAGAAATTAATCACTGCAGAGAACACAGAACAACTCCAGGCAAAGGTCACTGCCGAAGGTCTTTTGGACAACTGTGAGAGTCTGTCTAGCTCTTCACGTGATGGAGTTCCTGTTCACGGCCATTATACTTGTCTGTGACTGGACTCAGAGTCTGGTTCACAAACCAGCAGAACTGGCCTCTCCTGGAGCTTGCAGGAAGTGCAAAATCTCGACCCCTGTGCAAGTCAGGCTTCTCCAGAGAAACAGAACACATAGGGTAGACGTGGGTACAGATGTAGGTACAGATGATATAGACACAGACTGATTTCTTTCTTAAAGGATAGGCTTATGCAGCTGCAGAGGCTGACGACTCCCAGATCTGCGGGGCAGATGGGCGGCTGCAGACTCAGGGAAGAGCTGACGGTGCAGCTCGAGTGCAAGGGCATCTGAAGCCAGAATTTCTTCTTCTTCCTGGGAGGAAGGACTTCAGGCTTTTCTCTTAAGGCCCTCGGTTGACTGGATGAGGCCTGCCCCCATTATAGAAGATAATAATCTGCTTTACTCAAAGTCTGTTGATTTAAATACTAGTCTTATCTAAAAAATATCCTCATAGCGACATCTAGCCTCTGTTGACCAAACATCTGGGTCCCATGGCCTTGCCAAGTTGACACATGAAATTAACCATCACATCCTGCCCACCCCCAGTCTTCCTGAATGAGAGGGAATCTGTATTCAACAAGATCCCCAGGGGAGCTGTAACATGTGGAAGTCGGAGCAGCACTGCCTTTGAGGTTTACCCAGGATGTCTCAGATGGGCCTCCTTGGGATAGTTGGATTTGCTTCCCAGGCCCCAGTGGAATCCGCACTGTGGAGAAGGAGGCAGCAAAATGCTTGGCATTGCGAGATACAGTGTCCAGTCTATGTGTTGTGATTTGACCTAAGAGATAACCAAAGACCCAGGAATGCAAGCACTTTCTCTTGAGCTCTTGAAAACTTCCTATGACAAGATCAGATCCTTGTTGGTAAAGAAGCAACCAGGTATGAGAAACATGTGAAAACTTGGGACTCCGAGCTGGACACATGGTAGGTGCTCAGTAAGTTGTTACTGAGTGCTCAGTGCATGTCTGGTGAATGAACAAGTGAGGTCACGCTTCAGCCTGAAAACACTCCCAAGAACCCCCTTCCCTGAGTCTATAGAATGGATACAAGTGGATTGAGTTTATGGAATGGATATAGGTGAATTAGTTACAACCGACAATAACAAGCATGTGCAGGACTCTTGGCATTTCACAAAATGCTCTACAGGTATAATCTCATTGAAGACGATAGCAATACTGGGCTTATTATTATTAATGTTATTATTGCCATTTTATAGAGGAGAAGCATTAAAGCTCAGAAATATTCGGTGCCTTGCCTGAAGACATTCAGCTGATAACAGACGGAGCCCAATTTGGAAACAAGTTTTTTCCTAACTTTAATGTCTCCTACCACCCTTTTCTCTTTGAAGGGCAGAGAGAGAGAGAGAGAGAGAGAGAGAGAGAGAGAATGCACACACGTGCCTCGGTGTCTTGCTGGTGTGTGCGCATGTGTCTGCGTGCCGACATGCGTGGCTGTGGGTATGCGTGCACGAGAGTACACATAGGAGTTGGAGGGTGGGGACGATTTAACCTAACCCTGAAAGTGCCAGCAGAACTCTTGGGTGTCCCTCGAAGTCAAGCTCCTTTCCAGGTCATCAAAGTTTACACTCGGTTAATAACACACGCATAATTAACTGAACAAATATAATGAATCTATCTGCAGTGACATGATAGTTGGTGCTGAATCCTAGTAGAGCACATTTAATTAAAAATGCATTAAACCTTCAAGCTTGTGAACACGCCCTGCACTTCTTCAAAGCCGCCCTCCATTAAAGTCTTCCCCACTATTAACTATGAGTCAGCCTGGGACCCTCTGGGCATGACCCGGTGAGGGGAAGTGGCTCTTAAATGCCTGCCCCTGTATATCACAGGCACTAATGGATTTAAATCAGGGAGATTAATTCCATTTCAGAAACAACTGTCACACTGAACGTAATTGCTGGAGACGGTTGAAGGCACCAGGAGGTTGGAGCCTCCCGAAGGTGGTTGGTGGCCAAGCGTCCACTGTCTGGGCTGCTGTGCCGTGGGATGTGAGGATGATGAAGACCCACAGACAGTCCAGTGGCCCGGCTTACCACTGGCTTCTGTCTTCCTGTCGGCCAGACTCCTGCGGACCCAGGCAGCGCTGCGAGGTGTTTCAGGTCCCGGCCCCTCCCCGCTGTGAACCACGCTCCCTCCACTCATGGGGTCATGCGCTGCCGTTTCTCTTTCCTTTTTGCCTGGAGAGGTCCTCCCCACCCTCCACACACTGACTGACTGAACAGCAAGTGAGTAAACCAGAGAAGTGGCCCAGAGAGGAAATGCAAGATCCCCTGGCTGTGAAATCTGCAAAGGCTGACTCATAGGTCGCTGCCCTCGCTGGCTCCTCACGCCAGCCAGTGTCCGGCACAAGCGTTATTTTCAACCCCTTTTTCCAAAGGGGGGTTCTGAGGCACCAAAAGGGGATGTGAAATTGCTGATATGTAGTTGTGAGTTAAGGAGCAAAAGCCAGAATTTGAACCCCTAATCTCTTGCCACGATTTCATGCTGCCTCTGGGTAATCTCCCAGCACATTGCTTAATCAGCCGCTAATTCATTAGGAGCTGGCAGAACTAGCTTTCCGCTGAGGCAGAGTGGGAGAAGGCCTGTCTCAGGGCAGCACAGCCCGGGAAGGGAGGAGGAGGTGGTGGTCGGCACACTCGGATTGGTGCCACCGAGAGCCCACGCTGCAGCTCTTGCAGAAGATACGTGCTGAGCACGGCCACTCCGTGGGCACACGGCCTGCATGGTGTTAGAAGAGCCCCATGCTTGCTTTCATGCTCTGCTGTCATCATTTTGAAATACTTAGTAATTTTAAAACAAGGGGTCCCATATTTTTATCTTGTGCTGGACCTGGCAAATTGCGGAGCCGGCCCTGGTACTGAGGGCAGGCCCCTGGCTAAGTCCTGCCCAGCCTCCGTCAAGACGCTCCAAGAATCTCCCATTCTGTCCTGGTTCACCAAACGCCTTACCGGGAAGCCTGTTCCTGGAGGATGTCTTCACTTTTGTCTTCCCCAGCTAAGCCGTTTTCATATGGCAAAGCACCGGCACGTAGCAGATATTCAGTCGATGAGAGAGGCAAGGGTTTCAGGGTAGCTGTGCCGGCAGGCGGGTGCAGCACCCCGCCTTTGCAGACTGTGGGCGGTAGCCTGCTGAATCATCAGTCTTCCCAGCTCCTCTGACAAAGGCCTGATCCGGGAAAGCATGTCCCAGGCTTTGTTCCGGAGAACATTTCTCCGGCTATCGGAAAGTGCTCTGTGGTCACAACAGATTAGGAAACGCAGCTCACTCTCTCCTGCTCACTGACAGTCACAGCATGTGTTGATATATTCAAGGCTCTGAGAAGGCCAGCAGCAACCACACCTTTGTACTTTGCTGATTCCAGCCTTCCTCAAGTTTATGTGAATTTGGAATCTCCCCCTGCCCCATGCACTTACTCACATTCCATGGAACATTTAGGAGGCAGTTATCTGGTCTCAAAATAGTGGAGATGAAGACGTGGGGGAGGGGTGGAAGAGAGCAGCAAGGAATAGCTGTAGGTTGTAATGCGGGCACCACACGCCTAATCCCTCTCAGTAACTACTAACAAAACGGGGCCAGCACACTTTGGAGTGTTTTTCTTTCTTTTTTTTTACCCTGGATATATTAAGAAACACAATAAGCCTGTGACTCACTGATGAGACTGTCTTAATCACCTTGGGTTATTCCAGAAAGGGGCGCTTAACTCTGTCCATCAGGTAAGGAGCCCAGAGGACAGGAGAGCAGGGATTTCTGGGGATTTAACAAATGCTCAATAAAAAAATGATATCACTTTGAACAAAGTAATCAAAGTCTCAAATGATATAAACACCACGTCAGCGCAATGTGTGAATCATAAATGTGGTTAGACACACACGGATCAGCTGCAAAGAGCAGCCCGATTCCCCAGAGCCTCGGCTGGAATAACTGAGGTGTGACATGGACAGAGAGATGAAACGAACTGAGCTTTGACCAGGACAACCCTTGGCAATTTCAAGTCACACGTCTCCATAGAGGAATAAACTCCTAGTGCTTTTGGAGCAGAGAAGGACTTCATAGGTGCAGACATGGAGGACCAGGGAGATTGAAGGAACTCACCTGGCTTTGGACAAAACCAGGTCTCAGGTGCAAGTTTGTAAAGCTAATTGCATATCTTTGCAGCAGATGCCGTCAGAGTCCTTCCCATATCCCCTCAGCATCCACAGACATCTTCCTGCATGCCCTGAGACCCTCTTCCTAAGGGCTCTCTCTGGCTGCAGGACAGGCCAGGGTGCTGCTTAGGGGAACAATCCGAGGCACGCTCTCCATAATCCCTGGGAGACTGTGCTGCAGGGGCCCACTGCAGTCACCTGCTCACTAACGTGACCCGCCCTGGCTTCCTTCTGTCTCCTGGCTGGCTTCTCTCCTCCCCAGCTGTGCTTCTTGGGATCCCCTCCCAAATAAGCTACTTTCACTCACATCCTTGTCTCGAGGTTGGCTTCTGGGAGAATACAACTACAAGTGAATTTTTTTTTTCCAAAAATGATTTAAGGAGTCTCTTGCTTTGGGACTCATGCTCCTATCTTAACAACACTATAGGAATGACATCTCAAGCATATGGTGTCCCTGAACAGATTAAAAATGTCTTTTCGTTTCTGTCCAGTGGTTACAGTAGCTGATGGGATCAAGGCAAGGAGATGCTAGACTGCCATTCTCTTCTTTAGCGCTTGACATTTGTTGAGCTTCTACACTGGTCAGACCTTGGGCTGGACACTGGGCACACAGACTGACTCAAAGCCTTCCAGACTAGTGGGAGAGAGAGATACACACACTGGCAAATACAATATCTATTCAGTCACTCATTCATTCCTTTTTTTTTTTTTTTGCATGCAACAACTCTCTATTGAGGACCTACTCTGTACACAGCAATGCTGGGAATACAAAAGAAAAAAAAAGACATCATTTCTGGCCTCAGCTCACCATCTGCAAAAGGAAAAGGCCTGAAATGGACAAATACAGTAGTGTCTGACAGGTGCCATGTGAGAAGAAGCCGACGGTGTTGAGGATTACATGGAAGGGGCTATACCCAGGTTTAGGGGAGGTCAAAGAAGACAGCTGCTATGAGAATTACAATCACAAAAACCATGACTGGGATGTTTATCCTGTTCGATGTTTGAGACTGAGAACACAAAAACAGAGTATGGCTGAAATTCCTACAAAATTGCATTGATTTGAGGAAATTGGGATCTGCCGTCAAAGTATGAATCTTATGCAAAGATACAAAAAAGTTTTCACTCAGCAGCAGTGTAGGCCATCAGAATGGGTCTGACAGTTCATCTGCTGGACTGCATTGTGAAACCAGTCACACGGGAGGGAGTCTCTCCGTTCACCAAGTTCCTCTGAGACACCAGCGCCCTGCAGGGTACCGTACGTAACATCTTGTTTAATCGGATGATTGGGAACAGCTCCATTTTACAGAGAAAGACTATGGTAGGCAACCTTCTAAGATAGCCCTAATTATTCCCTCCTTCTGGCAATCTTCTCCCCTTAAATGTGGGCTGAGGCTAATGACTTGCTTCTAACAAATAGAATGCAGCAAAAGTGATGGGATGTCAGGAGATTTAATCAGTATTCAAAAACCTCCCTCCCACAAAAAAAAGCCTAAGACCAGGTGGCTTCATTAATGAAATGTATCAAACACTTAAAGAAGAATTAACATCAGTCCTCCTCAAATTCTTTCAAAAATTTAAGAGGAAAGGACACTTCCAAACTCATTCTATGAGGCTAGCATTACCCTTATATCAAAGCCAGACAAAGGCACTGCAAGAAAAGAAAATTACAGACCAATATCCTTAATAAATACTGATGAATGGACAAATCCTCAAAAAAAAAAAAATGCTAGCAAACGGAATTTTACAGCACATAGGGATTAGGCACCATGACCAAGTAGGATTCACTTTTAGAATGCAGGATAGTTCAACATACAGAAATTAATCAATATAATATATCACATTAACAGAATGATGCAGGGGAAAAAACACAAGATCATCTTAATTGATACAGAACAAAAGCATTTTAAAAAATTCAACACCATTTCATGGAAAAAATAAAACATTCAACAAACCAGTAATATGTAAAATTACCTCAGCGTAATAAAGTCCATAGATGAAAAGCCCACAGCCAACATATTAATAATATTTAATGATAAAAAACTGCAAGTTTTTCCTTTAAGATCGAGAATAAGACAAAGGTACCCATTTTTGTAATTTTTATTCAGCATAGTACAAGAAGTCTTAGCCAGGATAATCATGCAAGAAAGAGAAATAAAAGCCAACCAATTGTAAAGAAAGAAGAAAAATTATCTCTGTTCATAGATAACATGACCTTATAAAACTGTTAGAACTAATAAATGAATGTGGCAAATTTGCAGGATACAAAATCAACACACAAAAATCAGTTGTTTCTATATATTAACAATGAATAATCCAAAAATGAAATTAAAATAATTTAATTTACAATAGCATCAAAAAATAAATAAAATACTTAAGAATAAACTTAGACAAGAAGGTAAAATGCCTAAGTATTTAGATACTGAAAATTATAACATACTGTTGAAAGAAACTAAGGGCAACACCAATAAATAGAAAGATATCCCAAGTACATGCATTGAAAGACTTAATATTGTTAAAATGTCAATACTACCCAAAGCAACCTACAGATTCATTGCTATTTCTATCAAAATCTCAGTGGTGGTCTTTGCAAAAACAGAAAAATCCATCCTAATATTCATTTGAAATCCCAGGGACCCCAAATAGCCAAAACAATCTTGAAAAAGGACAAAGTTGGAGGTCTCACATTTCTTGCTTTCGAAACTTATTACAAAGCTACAGTAATCAAAACAGTGTGGTACTGGCATAAAGATAGGCATACAGACTAATGGAATAGAATAGAGTCCAGAAATAAACCGTTACATATGTGGTCGCCCCTCAACAGTGGTGCCAAGACTATTCAACAGGGAAAGGATGGTCTTTTCAACAAATGGTACTGGGAAAACTAGATATGCAAATGTAAAATAATAAAGTTGGACCTTTACCTTACACCATATACAAAAATTAACTCAAAATGGATCAAAGATGTAAATGTAAGATCTAAAACTATAAAACTACTAGAAGAAAATATCAGGGGAAAACTTCATGACATTGTATTTTGCAGTGATTTATTAGGTATAGCACCAAAAGCACAGACAATAAAAATAAAAATAGACAAATTGGATTACATCAAAATGTAAAACTTCTGTTCATCAAAAGACACAATTAATGAAATGAAAAGGCAGCCTATAGAATGGAAAAATATTTGCAAATTGTGTATCTGATAAGGAGTTAATATCCAAAATACATAAAGGATTCCTAAACTCAACAACAAAAAAACAAACAACCCAATTAAAAAAAATGGATAAAGGACTTGAATAGACAATTCTCTAAAGAAGATATTCAAATGGCTAATAAAATATGAAGATACTCAACATCACTAAAGAAATACAAATCAAAACCACAAGGAGAGACCATGTCACACCCACAGCAACTATGGAAAAAAATAAATAAATAACAAATGTTGATGAGGATATAGAGAAATTGGAATCTTTGTACACTGTTGGTGGGAACATAAAATGGTGAAGCCGCTATGGAAAACAGCATGGCGGCTCCTCAAAAAGCTAAAAATAGAATTATCATATGATCCAGTAATTCCACTTGTTGATATATACTTCCAAAAAAATTGAAAGGAGTGACTTGAAGAGATATTTGTACACCCATGCTCAGAGAAGCATTATTCACAGTATCCAAAAGGTGGAAGCAAATCAAGTGTTCATCAGCAGGTGAATGAATAAACAAAATGTGGTGTACACATACAATGGAATATTATTCAGCCTTAAAAAGTAAGGAAAGACTCATACACGCCACAACATGGATGAATCTAAAAGACATTATTATGCTAAGTAAAATAAGCCATTCACAAAAAGACAAATGCTGTGTGATTCCACTTATACAATGTACCTAGAGTAGTCAAATTCATAGAGATAGAAAATAGAAGGGCAATTGCCAGGGATTGGGAGGGTGGAAATGGGGAGTTATGATTTAATAGGTACAGAGTTTTAGTTTTATAAGATGAAAAGAATTCTGGAAATTGGCTGCAAAACAATGGGCACGTACTTGATACTACTAAACTGTTCCTTTGAAAATGGCTAAGAAGGGACATTTTATTATGTGTATTTTATCACAATTAAAGATTTTTTTTTAAAAATGTAATATAAAAAAGACAACAGAATAAGAAGAAATTCATAGAAAACAACAACAAAACAACCCCCCCAAAAGAGATGGGATGCTACTTCTAGATACAGGGTATAAAAGACTGTGACTTCTATCTTAATCTGGCTGCTCTCTCCGAGGAAGCTAACTGCCAAGTTGGAGGGGCCCATGTGGCAGGGACCTGAGGGTGGCCTCCAGCCAATGGCCAGTGAGGAACTGGGACCCTCAGTCCAACAACCCTCAAGGAACTGAATCCTGCCAACAGCCGCATGAGTGAGCTTGGAAGCAGGGCACAGCTAAACTGTGCAGGGATTCTTGACCCACAGAGACTGTGAAATGATCAACGTTGTCATTTTAAGCTACTAAATTTTGGGGCAATTTGTTACACAGCAGCAATAGATAGCTAAGATGAAGACATCAAGGCTGAAAGAGAATAAGCACATAGCAAGGGAGACGTGTCTGAAGCCTGCCTGGCTCCAAAGTCCCCTTCCTACCACCTGCGTCCTTTCCACAAAGCATCTTCCCGACTGAGCAACACAGTTGGTGGAGACCATACCGCATTTCAACCTGTTCCACACGTGCAGCTCTGCCCAACAAGGACTCACAGTAAAGTGCAAAAATCCGAGTTATTTTCCTGGTAAATATACACAAAAGAGAAAAAAAGGAAAAATAAATATGATTATATTCATATCCCTTTTGTGCTAAAACTACTTTATTTAATTCAAATTTGGAAACTGCCATAGGAGAGAGATGCAAGTCATAGACAAATAAAGGATTCACTTAACCGACTCACTCCATCCTCCCAGAAACAGGAAACATCTAAGAGTTTACAATTACTAGGAAAACCGCAGGGTCTTCTTGATTCCTAGGATGAGGTTATACGTTGAATAAAGCTAGTCAAGGCCTATGATCTACACACCTAAGGAAATCCTGCTACTCGAAGGCTCAGCCTTAAAAATCTTGATCTCAGGCCCCTTGTCACAACAGGGGTCCATTCGTCACCTGCGGCCAGCGTATCTTGCTCTTGTTCTGTAAACCAGGCTTGTCCTTCCTCAATAAACTTCGTTTCATGCTAAAAAAAAAAAAAAAATCATGATCTCAAAATAAAAATGAGGACTGCCTGCTAAGGCCTGACAAATAGAGACAAGAGCGCTGCTGGTCCCAAGCACACTGACCAAACGTCCTTCACAGGCCCCTCTCAGGACATTGGCCAGACCCCTGATCACATCGTCTGTGGGCTGTGAAACGCTGACCGTGATAACGGACAGTCACAGCCTCCCTGCTCCAGACGCCTCAAACACTCCAGGTGTTGTGTCTAGACGCCACATGATTGTCCACCGTGCTACTGGCAGCAGTTCAGTGTCCTGGTTACAGACGTCAGCTCTGGAGTAGCTGGTCCCAGCCACAATCCAGGTGCGGCCACTCTCCCAGCTGTGAGACTGCGGTGGCTGTTTTGGCCCCTCTTTGTCTGTTTCCTCACCTGCAAATGCAGTTATAATAGTGACCATCTCATAAGTCATTACGAGGATTAAGGAACATAAAATACATCCATCGCACAGGACACCGGCACAGTGCAATCAGTAACTGAGGAATTACTATTATCGCTATTATCATTGCCACCTTGTTATCCCCCATAATTTACACAATGGCAGCCAAGATTCAGGAATTGGGTTTTCTGTTTTCCAGATGAGGAAATGGAAGGGGTGGCACGTCTTTTCCAAGGTGGCGTGGCCTTGGGTGATGACTTCAGATTCAGCCCCAGGCGTGTCCAATCCCAAGATCAGTCGCCGTGACATTTCCAGTACACCAGGCTCGGGTATTGACGCTTGCCATTGCTCTTCTGAATGACTAGGGCCCTAGTCCTCCTTGCTTTGCGATCTCACGTGGCTTACTTTGACTGTGGAGGTCTGCTGCCCGGAAGCCTTGGGAAGAAGCCAAATGGGGGCAGATGAAGAAGTAAAAGACTCTGGAAGACTCATGGGGTGGGAGGGGAGGACACTTCATTTAACGCAGGAGCAGCTCTTTCATGGGTGTGTTGCCTTTATTTTGTTTCCTTTTTTTATTTCAAAATATTAAGGGAGTACAAATGTTTTTCTTACATGGATAGCTTTAAAATGCTTTAGTCAGGGATATTACTGTGCCCACCACCTAAATACTGTTCACTGTGACTATTAGGTAGGTTTTTATCCCCTCCCCCTTCTAGATTTTCAATGATTTTTACTTCTTTCTTGCCCACGTGTTCCCACCAATTAGTTCCAAATTATTGAGAAGCATCTGTGGTGTTTATTTTTCCATTCTTGGGATACTTCACTTAGGATAATAGTCTCCAGTTCCAACGAAATTGCTGCAAAAGACATTAATTCACTCCGTTTTATGGCTGAGTAGTACTCCATGGTATATGCATATATCACATTTTGTTACTCATGAATTCATGGGCACTTGGGTTGATTCCACATCTTTGCGATTGTGAACTGTGCTTCAATAAACATTCCAGTGCAGGTATCTTTTTGATAAAACGACTTCTTTTTCTTTGGCTAGATACCCAGTAGTGGGATTAGTGTATTGCCTTTAAATGAAGTTTCCATGTATGAGTTTGTGTAACCTTTACAACAATCCAGTGAAATGTAAAGCATCATGCCTATTTTAAGGTCACATTTTCTTGTCTAAGTGCATAAATGAATTTTCTGGGGCTCTGAGAAGTCATTTCCCAAGTCTCACTGTTTGGGTCTAGCAGAACTGGTGCTCCAACCCTGCTCCTCTGACTCCAAGCCTGGGGCTCTTTCCTTTGTGCTACAGCTGGGGCTCGTAATTACAATGGTTAAAATATGTTGAACTTCTATCATGTGCTAGTTTCATGTACATTATCACATCCAATCCTCATAACCACCCAGTGAAGTAGTTATCATAATTATTGTCCCATTTTACAGATGGGAAAATTGAGACTGCAAGAGGTGAAATGAGTGCAACTGAAAGTGACAGAGATAAGATTTAAACTCGGAGTTATTTGGCTCCAAAGGCATTGCTCCTCGTACAACACCCCGTGGGAAGCATTTGGTGAAGCGGAAGCTCCTCCCTCATGGTCTTCTGTCCTGTCAGACTCTACATCTGGAACTTCTCCATTTAAGAACTTTCCAGAAGCCAGCAAAACTACTCGCCAGAGCAAAAGTCCCTCGGCTCTGTGCACTGTGAGTTAGTGATAGTAAACCATGTGAACTCTGACTTTGGACTGTTTTTCTTTCTTCTTTGCCTTTGATCATCTCGCATTATTTGCTCATTTTCGTCTGTCGTCTACACCCCCCCACCTCTGCAAAGGGAAGTTCCGTGGGCGCAGGATCACTGTATCTCCAATATCCCAATGTCCTGGGGGTTAGGATTCCCACATTTATGTGTTCAATAGATTTTTGAGTGAGTAAATGAATGAATGATTAATTTATATGAAATTTCATGCAAGACTATAAAGTTTCAACAGAGAAAGAATGTTTTCTGGCCTCATCTGTGGCATCGATTGTCTTAGTACTGCCAATTCCTCTGGCTAGATGGGCTAGCTCCACTTGGGTCACCTGTCCTCTCTGCCCAATTCAGCAGAGTCCTTGGGCACAGAGATTTGGAGAGTGGTCAGGGCCACCCCAAAGCAAAACACAAAGACATCCCCGGGAAAATGCACCTTTGCCCTCGTGGGCAGTTTCCAACCCCATTTGCTGTTGTAAATTGGAGTCTTTGCATTGCTTTCCATAGCCTTTAAGGCAGGGCTGTATCCAGCCCCCATGTGACTGCAGACTGGAATTTGTTTGGCCTACACAGGACTTTAGGGCTGAAAAGCCCTTGGAGGTTATCTAATCACAGCATACCATTTTGCAGATAGGTAAACTGAGCTCTGAGAAAGGAAGATACTTGCCCAAGGTCACCGTTCTAGGCGGAATTGTGTCCCCCTGAAAATTCATGTGTTGGAATCCTCAGCCCCAGTACCTCAGAATGTGACTTTATTTGGAGACAAAGTCTTTATATATATGTATATATCAGTACCAGTGGAGATAAAGTCTTTATAGAGGCAATCAAGTTAAACTGAGGTCATTAAGGTGGGCTCTAATCCAGTATGATGTCCTTCATGAGAAGGGAAAATTTGGACACAGACATGACACAGGTAGAACGCCATATGGACCTGAGGACAGAGATTGGGTGATGCTTCCACAGTTCAAACAACACCAAAGATCGCAGCAAACCTCCAGAAGTGGGGCAGAAAACTAGGAGCTCTCTCACAGCCGCAGGAGAAACCAGCCCTGCAGACGCCTTGCTCTTGGACTGCCGCCCTCTACAACTGTGAGACAGTACATTTCTGTCGTATAAGCCACCCAGTTTGTGTTACTTCTTCCAAGGACACCAGGCATATTGGATTAGGGCCCAAAGTGTCCTCAGTTTAACTTGCTTACCTCTGCAAGGACTCTATCATCTCCAAATTAAGGTCACCTTCTGAGGGGCTGGAGGTTAGGACGTCAATAGGTGAATTTAGCAGGGGAACACAATTCAACCAGAACAAGCACTCAGCGAGCTGTTCGCACGGAGAAGGCAAGAACCAGTCGCAAAGCTGGCTCCCGAGAGGATGCTTCCCACCGCCTGCGCTCCCCGGCCCTTCCTGAGAGAAGAAGGGCTCTGCAGGCCTGGAGTTCATCTCTTACAACTTGTTTGAAGATGTGACGCGGTGGCTCCTTGGTCTTTCCTCATTTCCTCTCTGTCTAGGCCAGAGAGGCCTGGCACACAGACCTCAGAGCCGTCACCCAACACCCGCCTCCTGCCCCAGCCCCCACTGCAGGTTCCTGGCAGGACACAGGAAGTCCCAACTCCTCCCCAGCTCTCTTCAAAGCATTTTTCTCCTACCTTTGATTTTTATTAGTTTGTGTCTTAAATGCTTTGTCTGTAATTACACAGTTTGCTACATGTCTTGTTTCCTAATGACTAATATGAACTACATGTATAAGCAAAGGGAAGCACATAACTAAATGAACTTTTAATAATTAGCATTCATTAAGGCAATTATTTTAATAAATTAGGCTCAGTTAAATATAATCATTTTGCCTTGATTTAAAAAACAAAAACAAAAACAAAAAATACCTGCCTAGTATAGCACTGCGGCAGGGGAAGAGAGGTGGGCGGAAGTGAGGAACTGAAACCCGGGCCAGGGCCAGGAAGGGTCGGAGAGCAGAGCAGATGCAGATCGGTGCTGAAAGGAGTTTGGAGAACCCGACCTCCCGAGCGTTTTCCATCAGCAATGAGAGTGAGCATTTATAAAGGGCTCACTGAATGCCAAGTCCTTTGCCTATGTTATTACCTTATTTAGTCCTCATACCAAACCAATGAGGCGGGACTTTGATTATTATTGCCATTTTATAGATGAGGAGACCGAGGCTGGCCCAAGCTCACACGGCTGGTAAGCAGGTAGTGGAACGGGGGGTTGAACCTAGACAGCTTCACTCCACGACTCGCCCTCATTCCCTCTGGACTCGAAGGCCCATGCATTTCGGGTGTTGGGAGGTGGGAATAAGCCGTCTCCCTCAGAAGGGTGGAAGATGGGCACTTGATTTTGTGCTCTGCTATCACTATCTTGAAATTCTTAATAATTTTTTAACTAGAGCCCAGTATTTGCATTTTGCACATGATGTAGCCAGTACTGAGTACGGGTTTTACTATAACAGAGATCCAGAAATACAGTGATTTAAACAAGACTGAAGTTTCTTTCTCTGTTACTGAACAGCCCACAGGAAGGCAGTTCAGACGGTAAAATGTCTTTTCCATCTTCAACATGTGGCTTCCATCATTGGGTCCAAGACGACTATCCCTTCTCACCACTCCCTGGTTGGTGGCAAGAGGAAAGAAGCCTGGGAAGCACATACCTGGTCTTCAAGGTCAGGGCCTGGCAGTGGAACCGTCTCTGCTGCTCTCATCCCATTGGTCAGAACAAGATCACGTGGGTACACTCAGCCCCCCGGGAGCTGAGAAATGCACTCCTGAGCTGGGCAGTTTGGTGCTGAGACAAAGCTCTGTAATAACGAGCACTCTGACACACAGCCGGATCTTCAGGTTCCGGCATCCTCCGGCTGATGTTCTCATGCCAACCAGCCATCCCCATCTCCCCAGTCTCTAGAAAGCCAAAATGGCTTCATGGAACTCTTAAGAATAAAGAGACTCTATGTCCACAGACCCCCAGAACTGTGTGCAAAATTGTATGCACATTTGTGTGTTCTCAGAAGGTTTATGGGGTTCTCAGTGGGCTCTGCGCCATCCTCCTCCTCACCCTCAGCCCTGCCAGAGTGTAAAGGCCACCAGCATAAAGGCCTCCACGTTGAGGTGTGTTTGGGAAATAGGAGCACAGTGAAGCTAAATGAGGAAAGGGCTGTTGGCTGGAACTGGGATTAACCGCAGCAGAGGTCGGCAAATGGCAGCACGCCATCCGTTTTCGTAAATAGAGCTTTGCCGGAATGCAGCCAGATCCGCCCATTTATACATCGTCTGTGGCTGCTTTCATGCTACAACAGAGGAGTCGAGTAGTGACAGCAACAGAGACCTGCAAAGCCTGAAATAGTTACTGTCTACGCCTTTACAGAAAAAGTTTGCCAACTCCTAAATAACTTATAACTAGATAGATGAGTGCTCACAGCTTCCGTCCGAAAAGCCAGGGAGGTCTCCCGTCTGGAATCTGGCAGCTGCAAGGTCTCTGCGTGTGTTCAGAGTTGAAGTTCAGTGGGAACTCAAAACCCCCCAAATGACGATGGTGTTGGTAATGGCAGCTAAGGTTTTGTGTAATACGCTCCCATCCTCCTAGAATGTCACGAGAGGCATGTGAGGAGCGCCACCGCGTCCTGGGAGTCAGTCTGAGCTGCACTGGAGTCCGACCTCACTTTCTCCCTAGCTTGCAAGTGTTCTCTGCTTGGAATCTCAGCTGCATGGTCTTTAAAATGTGGCTGGTGAGGCCGGGCAGGGTAACAACGCTCGACGCAGCTCAGAGGCCAGGCTCAATACACGTTAGCACCTGAAGGGGAACCTTTGAACGTCATCCCACAGGTTGGCCAGAGTTGGGCACATAAGGTCTGAGTCATCAGCTGAAGCTTCTGCAGTTTTCTTTTTGGGCCTGATTTTCACCCAGCAGCTTATGTCAAGGGAGCTGGATCTTACCCCAACTCTGCCATTAACTCACTCTGTGGCCCTAGACAAGGTCTTAACCCCCTGGGCCTATTTTCTCCTTGGTGTCATGAGGGGGTTGGTTAACTG
This sequence comes from Avahi laniger, assembly GCA_963575035.1. Lineage (NCBI taxonomy): Eukaryota > Metazoa > Chordata > Mammalia > Primates > Indriidae > Avahi > Avahi laniger. The sequence continues at coordinate 51,119 of CAUYSK010109554.1, forward strand.
GTTTCTAACACTGTGCTATTCTTTGATTCCCACCCTGTGATCACAGTGGCTGCTTTCTTCTGAACTCTCTCCAAGTTTTCCTCCTTCTTCAGAAAGAATACCTCCTGGTGCCTGGAAAAGGGCCTAGCCAGGACCATACTTAGAGGGCCTATTACTCCACGGGTCCCCAGGGTTCTGTTCCTGTCCACGATCACAGCAGTGGAGCCGACCGTCTGACTCACGGGGCTGCACTGCCCAGACATCAAGGGATTTCAAATTAGGGGATAAGACACTGGTGCAGTTTAATAGGATGAAAGAATAGTGAGGCCTTGTTAGGAATACAGTAAAAGTAAGCTTTTCTAACGCTAAGGGTGCACTGACTAATTGGACATCCTAAGTTTCTGAGAGCTAAGAGCAGTGGCTAAGAACACAGACATTCTGTCAGACTGATCTAAAGTCATTTCTTCCTCTAGCACTAACTGGCTGTAGGACGTTGGCCCTCAGTGATCTTGTTTTCTGAAAAGTAAAATAGAATGATTAAGAGTACCAAGCTAATGGTGTCATTGCAAGAATTAAATTTAAAAGAATGGAATGTTGCAAGAACATAGTAATCAGAAGCTTCCAAGCTTCCCTGTCCAGTGACCTGAGGATCTCAGTAACGTTCCTCATGGTGTCCCAGGCAAAAAGAAATACCTAAAAGTTCCACACATCAGGCAGTTAGTGCCAAAGGATTTAATGAGTATCTACGTACTAACAACATAGCAGCAGTCTGAAGAAAAAAAAAGTACACATAAATAGAAAGAATAACAACAACAACAAAAAAAATAGAAAGAATAATAATATTTTTGTTTCAGCCTTAAATGGCCCTAGTTCCTGATGAGTGGCATGTGTGTGTTTGTTGGGTGCTCCACCGCAAGCCCTGGGAGCAGAGCGGACACCGCCACCCCCATTTCCAATTCCACATTGATTTTCACACTCTACTTGTGTTTTATTGCAGCAGCTGCTGAAAACCAAAGCTATGAAAGCATCAAAAACAAGATAGCACAATCTAATGCAAAAGTGGGAGCTACCTTGAGCTAGCAGCTGGCACGGTGTTCTGCAGATACCATACGTCACTGTGTTCTACTCAAACCGTACGATGGCCTGCAACACCCTCTGCGTTTGCTGCAGGGCCCTGGGGAGCCTTGGCTCTCAGTTTGGGGGTAGGCGCCGAGAAGTGTTTGTTATCCTGTATTCTCTTCTCCCTCACCCTCCTGCTCCTTACCACATTTCCTCCCCTTCCTCTCTTCTGCTTCGAGTAACTACCGACCTTTAGAGGCCACATCGGATTCCTCCTGTGTCTCCAGCATCCAGTACAGGCTGGAACAAAGGCTAGTGGGTTTTCTGATTGCCCGAAATGAAATGAACGAAAAGCTTGTTTGTCTCCGTCAGCACGGACCACCCTTCTCAACGTATCACTCCCTTCCCTGGACCAAGGAAACACCTTCCAGGGCACACTCACCTGAACCTTGCATATGTCCAAGTTATTACCTGACAGTTCAACTTGAAAAATTTGACAAATTACTCTCAATTGTGAGCTCATGTTCTTGTTAATTTCCCTTTGCGTGAGCGTGGGAATAGTCCACCTGATATTTGCATTAGCAATATTAGCATTAGCTGCGCCCCGGTTAATAGGCCTTTCTAACAGAACAGCGTTTCCCACAGTGGTGTCCTCAGAGACCACCCGCGTTCAATTCACCTGAGGGAATTGTCCACAGGCAATTGCTCAGATTAACTGACTTTTTTTTTTTTACATTTCTTTAAGCAATCTCTCCAGGCCATCTGTATGCCCACTACCTTTGACATCCACTGGTATTTAATTTGGAGAATTAATATCAAGCATCTGTTGTATGACAAGTCAAATGCCATTCAACATCAAGCTCAGCATAACCCAAAGGACCCAAGATTTTCTGAGGACGATGCTTTTAGGATGGTGTTTCCTGAAAGCAGAACCTGTTGCTTAAACCCCTGGGGCTTGGGGTTTTCCCAAAAAGGTCTTAATCCAGGAAACTTTCTAGACGGAGGCCCCATTGCCATCACACAAGTACACAGCCTCTCCCAAGTCTCTGTGCAGGGTTTTACTGAGCTGGGCTCTATTTCTGAGTCTGAACTTCAGCGATGTCCTCTGTAAAACAGACATAAGAGCCTACACATGCCTATAAACTGTCCTTTACACCCTCTAGAACATAAGTGAATGCTTCATGCCCTTTCTTGAGACAACAGGAACTCTTAGAGCTTTCACAGAAAAGTAACTTGATTGTTTTTCTTGCTTTTGGCTGAGGAAAGGGAAGGTTTATGAACCCTCAAAAGAGTCGTGGTGACCCATGCCTCAGCCCAATGCTGGCATCCTCCTTTACTCATTCCCAGAGAACCGGATATTCTTTCTAAATAGCCACACCCAGGTCTCCTGAGAGCACCGCACTGACCCGACTCTGTCTTGATTCGCTCCCACAGTCCTCTGGGCCTATTACACAAATAGACCAATAAAAAATATTAATACATTACCAGAGTTACATAAAACATGAAAATGATACTTTTTTTAATATTTCAAGTTTTTGAGAAAATCAAATGACATAGGGAATCTCAAAATAGTAGGCAAATTAAGGTACCGTTTATCCAACCTACCCCCCTAAACAGCTCACAAAAGTGTTCCCTCTTCTGGAATCTCAGGACTTCTACCTTCATTCAGGTCTCTTCATTTTTCTTAAATCCCTTCACGCAATCTCTTCTCTTCGAGCCTTTCTCCATTCTGCCAGAGTAATCCTTCTTAAAAGAAATTTGATCTGCCTGAGCAAGAGTGAGACCCTGTCTCTACGGAAAATAGAAAAATTAGCCGGGCCTGGTGGCACATGCCTGTAGTCCCAGCTACTCGAGGAGGATCGCTTGAGCCCAGGTGTTGGAGGTTGCAGTGAGCTCTGGTGACGCCACTGCACTCTAGCCCTGGTGACAGAGCAAGACTCTGTCTCAAAAAAAAAAAAAAGAAATTTGATCACACACTTTCGCTAAAACCTCCCTCGAGCTTCCAAGTGCCCCTAAAGAGCTGTCCCAGCAGTGCGACAAGATGATCAGGGCCCTCCTGGCCAGCCCAGCTCCTCCCTCCTTTCGCTTGCTCCAGCCTGCTGCGCAGAACACGCTATGTGTTCTTCCCAAGTGGTTCCCTCCACACACTCGCTTCGCATGCCCAGACATGGGCTGTGTTCCCTGCTTGGCCTCCTCTTCCTTCCCATCCCTCAAGGGTCAGGGGTCTCCCTGAGCTACCTAAAAACCTGGTGGGAACTCTCCACACCCTGCTCAACCCTCATTCATCGTTGGTGAGAGCCACGCTCAGATACTCACTCTTGGAAAGACAACTTGGAAATATCTATCAAAATGGTTTGAGAGAGCATACTTCCATCTAGCCAATTCTACTTCCGGGAATTTGCTATATGTTTACTATGCACTCCCCATACAAGCTCTCAAAGAAATTTTACAAAGATAGTCATTGATGTGTTATTTGTTACAGCAGAAAAAAAATAGGAAATGGCTGTTCTGTCAATGGGATCTGATTATGTACAGTTAATTATAATAATAACAATAAAGGAGATAGACACAGACTGATACAAAATGATCCTCAAACTACCTAATTGAGTGAAAGTATGTAGAGTGTGCCCTGGGGGTAGTTTATATACAAGGGATATCTGGACCGATATCTGCAGGTGGGACATAGAAACAGTGCAGGGCCTCTGGGAAGAAACTGCAGGATCAGGAGGAAGACTGACTTTTCATTCTAAATTACTTTGGAACTGTTTCTATGTTTGCTGTTTGCATGTTTCCTCATGAAACAACAATGATGCCTGAGCACGTTTTGTCAAGCCCCGTGGAGGCATCGCTCCCTCTGCAAGGCTTTCTTGAACATCCCAGTCGCGCAGTAATCACTTCCTAGTCCACGCCGTTGACATCATCTATAGGTGGCTGCTCTACCCTGCAGGCGATCATCTGGGCTCTTCACCTCCCATCCGGGCCAGGCGCCCAGGAGGAGGTTCTGTGCACGCTCGGCGCCCAGCCCAAGCCCAGAGCGGGTCTCGATACACGCCATTTGAACAAACTAAGCCCCGAGCTCTTACTGGGTGCAGAGTGAAGCACTGGAAGTAATTCCCTGCCCTCACGGCACTTGCAGACTCACGGCGGAAAGGGCGCACGTGTGGACCAGCAGGACGCGACGCCAGGAGGAGCGCCAAGGCAGTCGGGGCCCAGACATGAGAGCAGAGGCAACACTGCGTGTCAAAGGACGTAACTGAGGTCACATCAGCAGTGACTCAGATGACAAGGCCCCGCGGCAAATTAGTTAGCAGTCGCCTTTAGAGGGCCATGGATGACAGGAACTTCCGGAGACCCTTCACGGCCCTGGAGTTCCATGTGAAACCAACGAGTCATTAATGCTGCTGCCAGACAGCACCGGGAATGTACACGGATCACGTTTACTCTGCCTGCAACTCCGATCACGTGACCATTACTGTCCTCGCTCTGGAGATGAGGAGAAGGCTTAGAAGTTACAAACAGGCCGGGGGCAGAGACGGTAAGTGCAGCACCAGGCAAGGAATGCAAGTCTGTTTGCCCCAGAGGGTCTCCCCTCAACCACTGCAGCACGGTTCGTGAAGGTAAAACCTGGACGTGGGCAAGGAGTCGGCTTTTCCTGTGTGCCCACCCGACTCATGAGGGGGTGACAGCACGGTGGTGACCAATCCTGTGCTCTTCCCACAGCTCCACGGCAAGGGCAGCAGTCCGTGGGACGGAAAGCCCACTCGTGACTGGCCGTCGCACTTAGGGTAGAGCCAGACCTGAGGACGGGAAGCAACAGGATTCCTGTCCCTGTGTTCGACAGCACTGGGTCCGGGCACACTTCCCAGTCCGTGTTCAAACAGCACTGGCAGTGAGCAAAGAGAAGGGAACCGTGTGCGCTCAGGAAGACCTGCTCCTTGCAGGTAAGTCTTTGAACCAACCGAAAGAGCTTATGTGCGAAGACAAATGCCAACCTCGCTTTGAGACTCTCTCCTCACTGTGTTCACAGACCTCAGGCTACTGTGTCATAACTGTCGTAACTGTGCCCAGTCCCAACTAATTCTCTGCCTTATAAGACCAGCCTTACACAGTCCTGTAGTCCAGGCCCTAAAACTCTATAAATGTCCTTCCCTGCCCTCCCACTCTGAGACATTACTAAAACTCTGTTGAGGGGTGTTTCTCCCTCATTGCAGTAGGTCAGGTAGACTTAGCTTTGCTTGATAAATATGGCCTGTTTTGTTTTGGATTATTTTCTTTTGTTTTGGGTAGTATTCTGGGGGAATCAATAGTTGGCATTTTCTTGCCATGGCACATAAGAAGTCATGTGTCTTCCGGCCTCCACTTATCTTGCTGGCGTCTCTTCTCCTTGATCTCTGAGTTCTAACCCCACAGGCCCTCAGTCATTTCTTTGATCATGCCCTGCTTCTCCCACCACAGGGCCTTTGCACATACCAGCTTCCTTCCTGAACTCCTTTACCTGGTTAGCTCTTACTCTCCTTTCAAATTTCTTCACCGTCATTCCTCTTGGGAAGCCTTCCTTCCCTGTGTCTGTGGCTAAGCCAAATCTCCCTGTTATTTGCTCTTTCCAGCCATTTATTTCTGCTATAGCAGTTGTAATTTTACCTTTAGTTTTTGGTTATCTGATTGCCATGTCTTCCTCTCTAGAGTGTAAGTCCCCTGAGGGCCGGCACCGTGTCTATTTTAATCACCCAGTCCCTTGCACTTCACCTGAAACATCGCAGGTGCACAGCAAAGAGTTCTTGGGTAAATAAATGAGTGGATCGACAGAGCAGTGACAGCAAGACTCCACTTTTAATGATATCTCGCAGTGTGTGTTTGTATCAGTGTGTGTTTCACTTGTTCGTAGCTAAAAAGGGGAAAGTGGCAGATGGAATAACGAGGCTGACATTGGCAGCAGGGAGAAGACAGGAGTCTAGAGGACCCTCCTCTGGGTTTTGCTCTGGAGCTTATGCACACAGAGACACTAAATCTCAACCCAATTCCAATGTCCAGCCATCTAGTGAGAGCTGAAGGGGTTTCAAAAAATCCCACGTGTTTCTGTTCCACCGGAGGCCAAGTTGGAAAATCACGAGCTCAAACAAGGAAGAGAAATAACCTCTAATATTCTATTCAAATCAGCAAATATGAGCTTCTCCATATCACAGCTTTGAAATTGGACAATTGGCCTGTCTTGGCATGAAGTTTTCCAGATTTTCGAGACAATCTACCTCTTAAAATCTCTGACAGTGGCTGGAGAGCTTCCTCCCAGAGCATAACCCACGTACCTGGTTTTGCATAGACAGTTCCAAGTCCCCGGTCTTGGAACTGTTGAGGCACATAAATTTAACCATGACAACTGGCTGTCTTTTTTTCTTGCCTGAAGACCTATCTCATGTTCTTACATTTCAAGCTGGGAACATTCCCACCATCAATTTTTAAAAGTATATTATTAAAAAAAACAACAACAACAGAGGAAGTCATTCATTTTATTGTTTACAACTTTATTAAGACATAACTGACAGCTAATCAGCTATACCTATGAAAGAGTACAATTTGATGAGTTTTGACATGTGTATACACCTATGAAACCCTCAATATCAAGATAATGAACATATCCGCCCCCCAAAAACTTCCTCAGGTCCCTTTACAATCCATCTGTCCCCTTCCACCATCCACACACAAAATTCATCTGCTTTCCGCCACCATAGATTAGTTTGCATATTTAAAAATGTCAATTTCTATTCTAATTTAGAACTTCTCATCCCCCACCTCCACAACTGCAAAGAATGCAGTAGAAAGCAGCAAAGGATAACACACCTGTGAGCCTCAGGTCTGCCTTCTCTGGGCAGCCACTGGTGACCCACTGGGCTCTCGTGACGGGACTGGAGCCCAGCATGCTTCACTGCGGGGGGGAAGGCAGGACAAAGGGACCTCCTTGGTTTCTGCATCACATAATCCCTAAAAATGGGGGAATCAAGAAGTTAAGCCAGACAGTGGATTTAATAAACCCTCCCTTGCCCAGCCAGGCTCCTCAAGGTTACTTAGGAAATTCTGAGTTGGACCCATTTTCAGGTCCTGGATTGATTTGGAGGAACAGAAGCAGATTCTCTACGGGGAAGAATGACCAAGAAAGATGGGGTGGAATAGGTCCCTCTAGGCTGGGCCTTTCTCTTTTAATTCAAATGTAACAATCTTTACATTTCACTTCAAAAACTTGCTAAGAATTTAGGGAGGGAGGGAGGCTTCTCCTGAAAATTCCCTGGCAACTAGCAACAGAGCAATTTGCAGGCAATTTACAGCTGTGTATTTGCATGGTGTTCACATGGAAAACAAGGTGTTGACTGTTGACATACTTCTTGGCGAAGGCTGTTCGAACAACTCATTCCTCTCCAAGCAGTTCTCAGGAGCCTCTGGACCCCAAGGATGAGTCACGACCTGCCAAATGCCAATCAGATTTGTAACTAGGCTCCTACCAAGCTTAGCTTCTAAAAATATGCACACTGCACATACACGCATCTATTTCTTCAGTATTACCCTGGAACGAAACACCCCTTTGTGCTTCAGAGGAATAAGCTATCCTTCACCAAAAGATCAGAGCCCCAATTGGGCAGAACCTCGTTAACTTTGGGCAGGTTATGGAAGCAGTAGCTGAGGCAGCAACCGTAACAATAGCCAGTGTGAGGGTTTATCCAGGGCTAGGCATTATGCTCAACCGATTCACTTGTGTTATCTTGTTAAATTCTTACAACAATCCTAAAAGATAAGAGCTCACTTCATCCCCATTTTACAGAAGAGGAAATTGAGGTTCTGTGACGTTAAGTGACTTGCCTGAGGTCACTTTGCTCTGAGTGGAGCAGATAGGATTTGAAGCCTGGTGTGTTTGCTGAGACTGTAACCTCTAAACATCTGCCTTTGACAGACTGCCAGCAAGTATGCAGACACTGTCACTGACCCACCCAGATACCCTTGCTCCTGGGGACTGCTCTGGGCTGACCACCCACCACATCCTGCACCACCCATGGCCAGGGCTGCGGAATCTCCTTGCCTTTGCAGGGGTTAACCCCTGGGGTGCAATTCCTGCTGTCCCGGGATCAGGACTCAGCTAGACTTCTCTGGAAACCACACTTTGACCTATCTTCTTTCCCTGCCCTATCCTGCTTCCTTTGCTCCTTCCAGTTTTCCTGAAAAAACTCTCCCTCAATGATGTACTTGCACGGGAAACCCCATCTCAGGCACCTGCCTCTGAGGAACTGATCTAAGACAAAGTCATTCGGGAAGGGGCAGGTTTACCATAAGGGGAGACGAGGAAGTACAGTTCTCCTGAAGGCTCCTCTCTCCTGGCCAGCTCCGGGCCTCAGAAGCGCTGTGGGCGGCCATCGTGCTGTCCACAGAGTGCAGGACAGCGGAAGCATGACAAGTGTTGGAAGCAGGAAAAAGGCCTCAAATCTTAGAGGCTGGCACTCATAGCACCTGTGTCAGGGAGGTGTGATAACTGCGGTAGGCATTGATGAAAAGCATTTTGGTACAGCCCCGGTCTCCTGCAACTCACCGAGGGAATGATAGATGGATTCGGATTCGGAAATTTCAGTAGAGGAAAGAATGTCTCCTGCTCGCCTCCCTCCCCCAGCCTCAGGCACTGAGCACAATCTCTGTAGAAAATCTTTACCCCTGTGTGGGACAGAGAACAGATGGATACCGATTGACCTCTTTGCCCCCGGATCTAAATTTGGGCTGATAGGCTCAAATCAGGGAAAGTCTGAGATAATCTTTTGAATCCAAATGGTGCGGAACCGTATGCCCTGCTGAAAATGCCGAGGGAAGGTGTGTTTCTGAGGTTGGACTGGAAGATCACAGAGTTGGGTTTGAGATTCTTTGGGATCCTCATTGCAGAGGCTGTGTGGTCCTTGAATAGGAGCCTACCTTCACCTGCTCACCAACCAGCCCGTCCTCACCGTCTTCGCTGATTCCAAACCACTCTCAGATCCACCTTCCGTGCCAGCCTGGGCCGCAGCACTCCAGGGCCTTCGAGCTCGATTCCACTCGACGTCTACGCCGTAGCTGAAGCTTCATTCCTTTATCCCTCATCTAACAAACGCTTACTGAATGTCTGCTCTGTGCAGATCCCTTTTCTAGACTCTGGGGACACAGGGCGAGCAGGGGGCAGCCCCCGGGCGAGGGGGGAGCTCTGCCCACCCTGGAGCTCCATGAATTCCTCTTCTCCTCTTTGCACATTCTGTTCCCTCTGCTTCTCAGTGCCCGTCCCCTTGAAGGCTGACTCTGTACCCATCCTCCACATCCCTGCTCACGTATCACTACTTCCTCCTCAAAGCCTCTGCTAACTCTTCCCTCCTTCCCCCTCGGCTGGCTCACATGCTCCTTTTCTTAAATTCTACCGTCCTTTGGTCTTCCCCCCTTTCTGAGCCCTCGTCGCACAGCACTGCGTTGACGTGTTCACATGCGGTGCGCTCCTTGAGGACAGAGGTTATGCCATTCATTCTCTCAGTCCTTCCTTCCTTCATTCATTCTTTGATGAGCCAGGCCCTGTGCTCGGTGCAAGGGGTTCCTCAGCAGTTAATTACAGGCAGGCTCTCTGTCCTGCCTTCGTGACAGTCACGTCCCAGTGGGGGAACGGGTGCAAAGTAACTCATTTGAGGATTCCCACACTTTAGCAGATGGAGACTTGTTCCTCTTTGAGTTCATAAAATAAATGTTCTTTCTTTCTAGCTAGGGTTTGGGGACTGTGATTACATTACTACAGAATAAAATGAACTCAAGTAGAAATCTGACAATTATCTTACCAAATCCAAAGAACCCTAAAGAGTGACACTTCTTCAGTTTGGGCTGTATAGATCAGGGATCTAAACACAGGCGCGAACAGGGGCCCAGAAGGCCATATGCCCCTGTGACTTGCCTAAGACCACTGCCTCACACTGCCCATGTTGGAGGCTGTGGTCAACAAGAGAGTGGACCCCAGGCAACATGAAGGGGCCCCTTCTCAGCTACTTCACCTGTTTCCCTATAGGAAAGTGGACCAGAATTGCTTTTTTTCCAATTTTTCAGCGGAAGATAAAACTTTGGAATCTTAAATTTGACCTCCAGATTTTCATGAGTCTGTTGTTTTAAACAGCTGAACAAATAAAAACAGTATGTAAATAATTATCTGCAATTTCTAGTACTGATCTGGCCCAAAGTCCAAATCCCAACTGGAGACACTTCTCTATAGTTAGTACTTCCTGCTTGAATAAACCCAAAAATGGAAAAGAAAAAAAAAATAACAACAGCAAAAAAATCCCCCCAAAACAAGCAACAAATAAGAACTGGACATGGCTGAGAAACCGAGCTCTCTTAACCAGTATGTCCTTAGCTAGACATCCCTACTCTCATCCTGTAAAAGCTCAGGTGTGGGAAGGGCTGGGAGTAGGGGTCTACGTCACCAGGAAAAACCTCCTGGCTCCAGGGAAGAGCCGGGCCTGACATCAGTGGCCTCCACAGATGGCCACTCAAGGCCGTCACCGCGAGGGGAAGTCCTTGTGCCTCCACTGCAGGTCGTTTCAATGAAGAGGAGCCTAGGGTGCAACCGGATCGCTTCCTGGTCGGAGGGCCCGCTGGCCTGGCTGCCGCGCTTCTGCCCAATATCAACTTACTCCGGCCCACGAACAAGCCAGACGCTCTCTGACCTATTGGGTTACATGCAAAGCACAAATAAATTTCCTGGAATAGTTAATAGAGGAAATTGGGAAGGAAGGAACAATCTATCAATTATCAATAGGCAGCTCACAGGAACTCGGCAAATTAAATAGTTAAAATGGGTAATGGAGATGAAAAGAAAACTATGGGATTTTAAAAAGCATTCCTCCGTGATGCAGCCGATTCAAGGAGCAGGCTGCTTTTCCTGGTCCCCCAGCGATGTGCCAGAGCGAGCGAGGTTGAGGGGAAAGGGACAGGGGATGCTAAAGGCCAACTGCGCCCAGCTGCTGGCATCGCGATAACCTGAGGACACGGCCTTCCATCTGGGAGCCGCTGGGGCGGGCAAGCCTGGCGCCGCGATTCCCACACTCGCGGTCTGCGTGGGGGGTTGGCACAGAATGAAACGACTGTGGGCTGAGAAATGGAGAGGTGGGAGGGCGGAAGGGGACAGAGGGATGAGAAACTACTGGTGGGTACAACGTACGCTATTCGGGTGACGGTTACTCTAAAGGCCCAGACTCCACCCCTACTGAAATATATCCATGTAACAAAGCTGCGCCGGTACCCTTTAAATTTATACGAATAAAAAAAAGGTAAGAAAAATGGAGAAATGATTCCCTTCTCATTGTTGACCTGTAAGGACAAGGCAGAAGGACCACACGAGAATTAAATGTGTCATTCCATTTAGTTCTTCCACTTCCTTTGTGATACAGTGATTCTTTGGAGGCCCCTTTTGCAAATGAGGAAACTGAGGCACAGAAAAGCTAAGTCACCTTCCCAAGGACACACAGATATGAAAATGTGGAGCCTGGACCGTCCCCTAGGCCTGGTGACGCAGAACATAGCAGGCAGGGTACCCCGGCTGCCCTCAGAGTTAACGGGATGTTTGCTCATCTCAAGGGTCCTTCTGAAGATCGAATGAGGTAACACAGGAACAGCTCTCGGCGCAGTGGTCTGGCACGTAGTGTGCCCCCAGTAAATTCTCTGCTCCCACCCCAGTGAGATGCACGGGCTCAGGGAAGCTTTCAAGCTGGTGTGTCTCAATCCCTAGTTAGAGGGGAACCTGGAGAGGGTCAGTATCTTCCAGGGTCATGCAGCAAGTTGCAGCAGAGTTGGCACTTGGGTTGCAATCTCTAGGATGTCTGAACCAACTAAAAGCCCTTTCCCATTCCTCCCTGGATGGGGCACAAGCTAGCCTTCTCAGTGTCTGGCTACGTTCTGAAGGCCTAGCGAGCACTCTCAGGGCTCCAGTCCAAAAGACGCGAGTCAGACCCCAGGGCCTTCTGACTTGCTGCATCACTGAACGGCTAGTCACGGAGCATCTCCCGTCTGGGTGCTGAGGACACAGCAGCCTCCAGGCCAGACTCATCCCCTGCTCTCATGGCGCTTCCAGTCTAGAGAGGAAGAGAGACATTATTCAAATAGTTGCCCAGAGAAATATAAATTTGCAACCGTGTTATGTGCTATGAAGGAACAGCTCACAGGCCGGGGAGCATCTGCCTGTTTTCTAGTCTACTGAGAGCCTGCTCACTGGTGCCCTACCTCCTGTCTCCCTCTCTAACCAGCCTCTGCGTGGCTTCTGGATTAATCCACCTAAATTCCTAAATCCAAATTCTGATGTCACTCCCAGCTTTCAAACCTTTAGTGGCTCCCCACTGCCCAGAGAGTGAGATGTAAACATCTCAGTGTGGCAGTCAGAGCCTCACTCAGATTTCCAACCTTCCACTTGGCCCCATTCCGGGAGCTAGAGCCAGGGTTTCCTGCTGCACTGCCCTAATCGGTAAGACCGTGCTCACCTAGGACACGGAGCCCATGAGGACTTCCTAATGGAAACCCCAACCCACCCTCCTCCAAAGCCTGTGCCCAACGCCTCTCTTGCAAGAAACCTTCTCTTTATCTCCCACCATTTAATCATCCACCTTTGGTTCTTCCTTGTCCGAGAACACTCATGCTTCTCCTTCTTGCATCCCGAATATGTAGGGACTTTTCTTACATTCCCAGCTTGAGAATGGATTCCTCGGGGCAGGGTGCAGACATAACTGTTGTATTCATTTTTGTGTTGTTCATCGTTGTGTTATTCTTCTGTGTTGCTCAATAAGCATGAATTGGATTAAATTGGTGCCAAAGGGCAGGGTAGAGATAAAGAGTTCTACTCCCAAAAAGGATGATTAATTTTTTTTTTCTTAAAACTTAACTGGTGCTACTATATGCCAGGCCACACAGTGGAACTGAAGGTGGAGGGTGAATGAGACGTGGCCCTGGTGCTGAGGGTAAGGCAAACACCACAGCGCGGGCCGTGGGGACAATAGCAACAGGGACTTGCCCTCGCTAGATACCCCCAGCCTGTGCTAGGCTCTTGACATTCACTATCTTATTTAACCCTCAGAGCAATCCCATGAGTTAGGTTCCTCTCACTTCCATGTTGCAGATGGGGAAACCAGAGCTGATGAGGTTTCAGTTGACTTGTGTGGGGTC